>DWNR01005338.1:0-10243 GCA_018250455.1 Polygonus leo
AAAATCGGTAAAGCCGTTTCGGAGGAGTACGAAGACAAACATTGTGACACGAGAATTTTATATATTAGATATATATAGTTATACTAATCATTCTGATTATTATTCCAACGGAGGACTACGTATGTTGAGTCTTCAGTAGTTGTATAGCCAAATCAGCTTAAATACGTTTTTGCATACGTAGTGGTGTGTATACACACAATGTATAAAACCGAAATGAACCGACTGATCAAATGTTAAAATCCATAACTGACGAATGGAGAATTTTCTTACACGCGAAGAAGAAAATTAATTTTAAGAGACGAACCTTTAAGTACAATATCACAACGAATTACCATTAATATTAATGGTATGAAAACAAGAACAAGTGTAATTACGAAATGTCTATAGCTGATAAAATTTATGATTAAAATGTACGTTTGTATACTACATAAATATTATATGCTTATTTATCGGCTAACCGTACACCACTACATACACACACATATGCAAAAACTTCTCCAAGCTGATTTTACTATACCTATGTTATTGTAAAAATATGGTAAACTAGCTGTTGCCCGCGACTTCGTCCGCGTGGTTATGAAGATATGTATTACTATTAGCACTTGTAGTAACGAATTTCCATACAAACTAACGACCCCAAAAATAACCCCTTAGGGGTCGAATTTCGCAAAATCCCGTCTTAGTGAGCACCTACGTCCCAAAAAGAACCCCCATGCAAAATTTGAAAGTCCTAGCAATTGTAGTTTCTGAGATTTTGTGATTAGTGACCTTTCGCTTTGATTAGAACTAAAGAATATATTTTATTTTACTTAGGTTCTATATGGTATATTATTTACATGATACAGTGATCTTTAGATTGCGCACATTGTCAGGAAATGTGGATAGCGGATACATGAATCTTTCAACTATTTCATCTAATAATTCGGTTACTCGATTATAATAATTAGAATCTTCTCTAGCAGAGTCAATGATCTCCTGACTTCTTGACACTATATCAGCTTTAATTGCCCGTTTATGATTTCCGTAAATTTCCTTTCTTTTTTCGCATGTCATTGATATTATTGGTACAATCAGTGCCGCTTGTGTGATACCGAATATTATGCTGTCCTCATATGCAGTTTTCAGTTTATCTTTATGAAGTATATTACGTATGTCGATGCCGTTGAACTTCAACTCGTTTTCTAAAACGTTGTAATAACAATCCAGAACGTTATCTATCTGCGTATTTCTGAAATTCTTTGTTGTATTGAAAAATATAAGCGATGACAGATCAAGCATAGGAGAGCTGTAGAGCACCGTTTGGTAATCAACAATAAGTGCGTGTAATTTTCCGGTGTCAAGTTTTTTCAAAAAAATATTATTGGTCCAGATATCTCGATGTATAACAACATTTCTGTAAGTCGTGCTCGGCTTCATGAGATTCATAGCGCGATCAAATAACATCGTTATGACTATTTCTATATCCTTACAAAAACCAGGCTTAGATTTATACGCAGAATATTCTTTAAGATACTCAATAACGGCTCTTTTGCCAGTGTCACGCCACGGTTGCCCGCCAATTGGTTCAGTTAAATATTCACTGTAATCCTCCCATATTCTATATTGTCTGTTTAATTCTTTTGATCTAGTTTCCTCATAAATATAGGATTGTGCGTGAAATCTTGCCAATGCTTCAATAGTGGCCATCAGTTCGTCATCGGTTAGAGTATAAATATTATTGGGCATCACGTATCCCACTTCAGATACATCTTCAAAGACGAATAATTCCTCCTTGATGTACAGAAGTATTGGTCGCCATTTTCTTTCTCCTGAAAGAAGATATTATATTATCTGTATTGTTTTAGATAGTTTAATTACATTAATATTTAAACTCAATTATTATTATTAATGTATTATCCTTTACCTTCATTATACTGGAAGTTTTTGAAAAGACCACTTAACATAGCATGTTCTTTACAGAAAAATGTTGATTCTCTTAAATATTCAGCTTTCCGCTTGTCCCTTGGTATGCACTTTACAAATAAGTTTATTTTTGAATTAACACCTCCAGATGTAATGTCGACAGTTAATTTAAGATGTTCTCCAAGATATCCTATCACATCACTGGAATAAACACTAATAGTCCAATTTATATTTTCTATATTTGTAAAACCACAATTTTCCACAATTGATTTGATTTCACACTTATTAAGAAGCTCCATTGCTTATATTACGAATATCCGTTATATTTTGTTTTCTTAACAAGGAGTAAGTTTCAATACTAGAAGTATCTCTGTAACAGAGATAAAGTAAATACTGTACTGATTGTAATATTTGCTTGTTTACTGACAAAACAAAAGATAAATACTTAAAACATTAGCGACGTAAATGACGTATTCAATCAGTAGGTACATAAATGGAAACTACAACGGTAGTCAAATAAAGTAGTTTATTTTATGTCATTCTTAAACATATTTCGTTTAGCTGAAGAAGCGTCACTGATATATATGTATTTAATTTAATAACATATACTTGAAACCCTGCCATGTTGTTTTATTTTCTAGCCGTTATACCATCATCATCGACAAGAGCGTTATATTTACCGCACTGTTTTTTTTATAATATTACAGTCATTTTTTCAAGTATACTTTGACTAACAAGGAAAAACAAGTTAATTTATACAGGCATGAATATTAACTATTATTAAATTGCCTATAATTGCATAAAAATAGTGTTGTTTTCTAAAAACTAATCTGTTTCAACTGGTTATCAAACATTTTTTTTTCAATACAACCTTGACGGACGACAATATCTTTAACTCGTCATCAAATTTCAAATAAGTAAGGCATGTCATCTCCGCTACTAAACAAACGATCTTGCCAGAAAAGTACAAGTAAGAGTAATAATCCTTACTTAGTTATAGTACTTAGTTGTGTTATGTTAAAACACAATCATATACATCATAATCAAAATTAAATATGGCGTAACTACAAAATCTAACTCTCAACTTTACTATGAATGGAGAAACCAATAAAAGTAGTTTAGTAGCAGTAGTTTACATTTCGGACTGCAAAAATAAACCGATAGCACAGAAAATCTATGTATAGTGTCAGTGATAATATACCAGTCCAGTATATATTGACGATTCTTCTATTACCTAAGATGAATGAAATAATTCGATGAAGACGTTTAAGAGATCATGTGGCAGCTTGAAATCAACTCACTATCCAAAATTCACAAAGAGATACTGCACTTTAGAGTGGAAATTATGTTGGGCATTCTTTTTAAATTAAACAATTAAATGCGCCAGGATTATCGACGGCTTCAATTTTTTCTAAAATTTAACGTTGAATGAAAACAAACAAATTGTATCTACCTCTACCAATAACAGAATTGCAATCTTGGAAGTAAAAAATTATACGAACTTCTTAAAAAATTAACTGATTACTCATTTTCTTACCACAAATGCATTGAATGAATCTATCTTTATAAACAAATATTATATATAGATCAAACACTTAATGCCAGCCAATCTATCTCTTTTTTCTTTGTCCTTTGAATATTAATAGCAATAAGTAATAAAATGAAGAAAATCAATGATCAAATTTAGGATGAAATTTTGTGAATATGTGCTACATAGTCTATTTTGCATCTAAAATATATGAATGACAAAGTAGGGAGTAAGAGCGCGGTAACAGTAGCGCTCTTGTAGGTGCTTAAACTTGGCTGGAAGATAAAGAACCATAGACAAAGTGGTAAAATATTGTATGTTTTATTAAAAGTATAAGATAATTCACAGACTGCTTCTTCACCTAAACGTCTAATATTAAGTCTTAAAACTATAATTACAATCAAAACAATGTTATCTTAACGTGTAAGCCTAAAAGTGGCTGTTACTAGTATTTTTTTAACCTCTTTTCTTGTCCGTTGATACAAAGTCTTAAATCTTATTATAGTCCAAACACTGACTCAGTGGTATGTAGGTCGAGAAGTGGCGCTTTTATTATTTTCTTTAATCGTTTTTCTTTTACATTCTCATAATTCGGCGTCCACAATTCCGTAGTCTTTGCACGTTCTCCAAGTAACGCTGGGGCCCTGGTATCTTCGTCATCACTCGATTGAGGGTCAATTTCCATCTGTTTATCTTCTTCTTCCTGTATCTCTTCTACTTCTTCGTATCCGGATAGATGTTGTAGGAAAGATGTACACATCATACCTACTGGTGGTACCATGTGAGGTGCGCCTGATAAGAACTGTAACAACATAAAAATATTCCTAAGATTCTATGTTAAACATCCGTAATCTAAATACCTATAATCTTACATGGTAAACATTACCCTGCTTCTGACGCAGTCGGGTAAAAAGGTGGCACATGTGAATGACTGAGTTAAATAATAATATTTAATTTCACTTACTGATATGTTACTAAATATGTAACATTTCATTAAGTAATGTAGTAAAGTATAATGATTATGTTTTTTTAACATTCTTTTCACTGATTGATCCTCTTAGAAAGGCTAAGGGATGAATCTTAAAATATTTTTTCTTATTAAACATATACGTTATTTAATATATTGCATCTACCGGATTCGGCTGAGGCTTATTTGTAACTAGCTTTTGCTCGCGACTTCGTCCGCGTGGAAGTCGTAAAAAACCCCTTGGGGGTAGAATTTCGAAAAATCCTTAGGGCTCACTTAGATCATGAGAGGAACCTCTGTACCAAATTTCAAGTTTCTAGGTACAGTAGTTTCGGCTGTGCGTTGATATGTTAGTCAGTTAATCAGTTTTGCCTTTTATATATATAGATTAGTCGGTATGAAGAATTAAAAAAAAATTACTTGCACCGCTCATAAGGATCCGTTAACATATATCTGCTGCATATATTGCGGTGTTTAGCATTATTATACTTATCTAGATATTTCTGCTCGAATATCCCGTTGGATGCGATTCCTAACGGGATAGTCGAGGATAGCCTTAAGAGATATAATCATCCGCAAATTATGTAAACTGGGCCATCTGATATGAATTATTACTCAAAGTACATCACGACATCGTAAATTGGCGTCGACGTAAACAAGTGGAACAGACTGAAACTGGAATTTCCTTTTATATCGATGCTAGCATCTTTGTGTCTTAATAACCCATTGACAAAGTGGGCCTGGTGTTACATCATTAATATGCCTTTACACCATAAGGTCAGGGTTTATTATAGTTGTCAAATTATAAACTAATTTGTAGACAGAACTTACCTTCCAAATTCACATAATGACATGTAATATTTTGAACGGTGAATAAAATAACAATGTTGTCAAATGACCTGTTTATATAATACTTGGTAGGCATCGCAATATTTATACATACATTAACTCATTTACAGAATTACATTTCATTAGATTGACATTTAAAGCAAAATATTGAGAGGCAGTGCACTTTACGTGAAGTGGGTATAGACGCCCTTTGTTATCTTGAATTTATCAATGCGAAACAATATAGGAATCGTAGTATCTGAAGATCTTGTGTTAGTTTAAGCATTAATACTGTCTTCATGTTATTAAAACAATGAACAACGGAGCAACAAGGGGACAACTATTTATAGCTGAAATTAATATTTAAAAAAAATGAGTATGAGGAGAGTTATGAAAGTGGAAGAAGCTAGGCAAGTATGTCAGAACCGTGCCATTTGGCACTCGATACTCTCTGCCTACCCCGTTAGGGATTTGGCGTGTGTGTGTAATATTTAAACTAGTCTAGGATTTAAGTAGTTAACGTCTTAAAAACATTATGATTGTAACTATCTGTAAGGATTATATATTGCAGTGTAACCAATGTGCTATGTATTGGTTAAGAATCTAACCTCTCACGCAGGAAGCCAGGCTCAAACCGAACCCGTGATTAATCAAAAGAACTTGCATATTATAATTTAATTACCCCTCACTTTTCTGAGAAGGAAAACATCTTGAGGAAACCGACACGACTCAGAGACATGTGTAGGTATGGCTACTTTTTTGGTTCAAGATGTTTTTCTATTATCAAACATTTCAAGGGCGTGTATAGTTTACCAATTTATGTTCAAGTAGATTTGGCCATTTGATGATGATAGGAATCTTAATCTACACCCACTTTAAATTACTACACATCATCTTAATTTGCTATGAGACTAACAGTTTATTTTATTCTTGAATTGGTGCGTATGTTACAAAAAGTCTTAGTTGTTTTTTTAGATACTAGACTACATGTGTATAGTCTGATCTAATTTTGTAGATACATACAACAACCAATAAGAGTGTCTCAAATGAGTAAATAATATCAAATAACTAAGTCTAGCACTCAGTTTTGACTTACCTGAGCTATGGCAGTGTTCCCAAGTGACTCCAAATTGAGTGCTTGTCCCGACACAGGCACCGCTGGTTGTACTTCTGAGAGGTGTTGTTCTGCCAAGAGGGCGCTGAAGTTCGACAAGGGCAAGTTCCGACGGGACATCACTTCTAGACCTTGGGCGTTGGCGTGTTCTGGCTCTAAGCAGTAGATCTCCTGGTGATGATGTTTATTTATTAAGTGATGTATACCAATTATAACACACATAACACCTTATAGCCCCACACTAGGATTTCCTGTGTCGTGGGTGCCATGGACACATGACAGATGATGACATAAGACTTATGCACAAACACCCAGACTCAGAACAGAAATCCAAATTCATCACTGAAATTTCTGTCTGGCCGGGAATCGAAGACCCTTTGCGCGGTAGACTGGTATGGTGACTGCTGCGCCACGCGGCATATATATTTTTAAACGACAAATAGGAATTAAAGCACTGCGAACTTTTGTCTATGCCCTAAATTGCTTTGTTTAGATCTCGTTCACTAAAATGCGCTTCGAATTCATGACTCCTAATCTAATTTGCGTGAATTATTATTGTCTATTTGTTTTTGATTATGAGGGTGGCGGTGGTACCTTCCCGGTCGAACTATACAAGTTCTACCACTTATTAAATGAATAAATACACTTACTGCATCATTTCTCACAAGGTAAAGTCGGACGTTGTCCCCGACGGGAGCGCCAAACGCACACTGAGTGAATACACCAGATTCTGGATCGACTATGCTTTTTCTTGTCAGCAGTGGCTCAGAATTTTGTGGTCTAAATACGAATACTGCAAGAAATATTTTACTTAAATAAATACTTAACCATTTACTTAGTAAGTAAAGTTTTCAAATAAATCTGGCTCGAAGGACCAAGTGATTTTATAAATAAATCCTTAACGGTACAATATTTTAGTATATTTATAAATAAATATTAAACAAAAAGTTTTATGTGATTAAATAAACTTACAATCATTGTTATCGGTTATCACAGCCATTTTGTTTGAAAACGGATCACCAGCGAGCCACATCGGTTTTAATTGTACCAGCCATTTTATAGTTAAGGAAAGCAAGCTCCATACAGCTACACAGTTCTCTGTAGTACAAACTAACTGAAAAATAATTAATTATTTTCAAAGTATTGTAACATAAATTGATTTATTTTCTTAATGTATATTAAATGCAATATGTATTTATACATGATATCTAAAAAGTATAATATCACATATGACAATAAGTGTATGCATTGCATTTTTTGTAATATGGTGGCAGTATCTCTCTTTCTCTCTCTCTTGTTGTGGGTATCATAAGTGCGAGTAACTCAGAGATTATTTGTCTATTGTCGACAGGAACTACAGATTCGTATCGTAATGACTACTGTTTCCCAGTTTTTTGAACCGAAATCAATAGGCTCAATAGCCTACATCATTAAAATAAAAAGTAAAGTAGTTTTACAAGGGTAAACATTCATGTCATACACTTACATAATGTGCAGCGTCGTTATTTCCAAACATGACATGTTTGCCTTTAGGCCGCAGCGCCGGGTGAGAAAGCGTGGTCCGTAAATTACACAGGTGCGTATCCCACAGAGTTAGTTTGCTCCCAAACCACGCGGCGATTAATGAACCATCATGGGATATCGCCACCCCACCCATATCCCCAACGTCTTTACGAAACATGCAATCGTCACCGAGTTTCACTCCAGTTTGCTCCTTGTGTAAGTTAAAAACCTTATTTATTACATCATCGTCATCTACTTCCTTCAAATACGGTGAATCTTCCATCTTACCCAGATGTGCGTCACTAGTCTTAAAGTTGTTTAGTACAGGGTTCGCCAGAAAGTGAGCAATGCCGGAGGAATAGTAACAAGCAGTTAGACAACTCCATATGATTTTCTTTCGATGCGTTTGTGACGTCTTTTCCCTTCGCCATATTCTGAACTTTTGGTCTAAGCCCGCGGACACACAAAACTCGCCCTTATTGCTCAGAGCTAAAGACACAACATTGCATCCACCGTGGGATAGATTGACGCACGTGTTAAGTTTGAAGGGTGTGGTGTTTTTGCTTTGTGCGGACCAGAATTTGAGTTTTTCCTCAGGGTAGTTGATTCCGTCGTTTCTGTACTCGGAAGTGACTAACCAAGAACCGTCTGCACTGACGGCTGCACATGCTACCTCTGTTTCTAACGGTAAAATATTTCGTCTCTCGGAGGGCAGATTATTCATTTCTGTTATGTCGATCTGAAGTAACCAAATAGTTTTTATTAGGTGATTAGCATTATACAACTACTAGGATATGCATCTACTTAAAGACAACTTAATAAACTCTTCATCAGTTATCTGTAGAAGTCAATTATTAGGTTTAGAAGTATCATACTCTGCACAAGAGTTATTTATAATACATGGATGAGGCAGAAACAATATTTGAAAATTGAGCAACTAAATGAGCAAATAGGAAATGTAAGATTTTCTAGATAAGATTATCATGAATCATTTTTTACAAATGATAGTACAGCACATTATGATACACATTACAACATAACTTCTATTGGCTTATATATCCAAGTGAAAGAAAAGCATTCAGAGGTCGATGGTACTTTAATATCCCACAACACTCTAAACTTTTAAAATAGTTAATAAAATCTTGACTTACATTATACAGCACTTTGTCAGAGGCAGTAGAATATAGCTGCAAGTGGCCAGTTCGTCCAGGTAAGAGCAAAGCGTTCAGCGGTCGATGGTACACCAGCCACGACCTCGCACGAGACGCCGCTGATATCCCACCACACTCTAATATGGTAGACACTACTCGCATCTGTGCACTCGCTATAACTACCGCTGAAATGAAATATAAACTGTTGTAACCTTCTTAATTTATATAAATTACGTGTCACGTTGTTTGTCCGCGATGGACTCTACTGCTGACAAATTGCTGATTAATTATTTTAATGTCTACAAGACCAGGTGTTACCAGGTGTTACCAGGTGGTAGAACTCATGTAGTTCGACAAGGGAGGTACCACCGCCACCCTCATAATCCTCCATGGAGCAATTTATTGTGTTTCGGTTTGGAGAGGCCTGGTTGCTGGCTATATTTAAACGCGAGGCGAACATTTTAGTCCTCAAAAGTAGCAACGCATCTGTGGTCAATCTAAAGTACGAATTAATCGTACTCAGGGATGATCACTAATGTCGATGGGCGGCAGTGACCACTTACCACCGGTGGACTGCATGTTCGTTTGCTACCTTAACATGATAAAAAAGGCACTAAGCTCTCTTTATATTAACCCAATATGTCTTTGGTCTCTAGGCTGTAAGTCATTACATCGTTTTCAATTGTCCTTCAGTTGTTTCAAAGATTAATTTGTAGAAAAGATCAGGGTAATTCAAAACTTTTAGATTACATGTATTAGTACCAATGAAGTATGCAATGATTTGAAAAAGGCAATAATTTTTTGTTCAGAAACAAACACTAAGTTATAGTGTTTGGTTTATACTTACAATTGTTAGAAAGAGTGATTGCAATGTTATTATTATTCACTGTGATGTACCTAATCATTCCAGGAAGACGTGGGATGAATGCTTTCTCATTTGCTTTGTTAGCCAAGTGTCCCAGAGTCCATTTCACTAACACTTTTTCCATACCACCAGTAAAAAGATAATTCCCTGAAATTAAGTAAATAAATAATACTACATAATTATCTGTATTATGATAAATAGATAAATACCAATACTCAGAACATATATCCAAATTTGTAATTTGTTAATTAATGATCCTCAAAAATGATTTCTGAGTAATATTCTACAAAACCTATATAAAAAACAGGCATAAAAATTTAAGTTAAGTAACTCTGATTTTTAGTTACCTTTCTCACCTGGTACCTGCGCAGGTGTCACTGGGCAA
>DWNR01005339.1:0-10243 GCA_018250455.1 Polygonus leo
GGGCGGTAGTAAACACTTACCATCAGGTGGACTGCATGCTCGTTTGCTACCTTTACACATTAAAAAAACTCACGACACGTAACACTATTTACAGCTTACAAATGTAAAGTGTTATTTATTAATATGTTTAATTACTTATTATAATTTCCGTATTATTATGTACTTACTTCGTTGACTATAAAGATTAGGTACTAGTTATTATGCATTGCACGAGAAACGCATTTACCGCCAAGGTACTTAGATATAGCCCGCACTTTGATAGGGAATGTTTTAATTATTCTATTATGCTTCTATCACATCTTTTTATAATGTTCGTTATACTAGCAAGGTTAACTTTCATTTCATACCTTTTTGTACGTAATTGCAGCAAATGGAAAATTCCGATCATATTATGGGCAATCACTGTCGTCTGAATAGACCAGTTCTTTCACATGACATGTATAGAGGATTGCAAATACATGAATTATTCCAGGATATGTATTACTCCTGAGGATAAAGAAAATTAGTTTTATTTTAAGAATAGAGCTCTGAGCATAATATCTCCTTTTGTACCAGCGAGTTTCTTTTCAACTACCTGCAATTAGATACTTAAATTTTTCCCCTTAGCTGGTAAAGTGTTTAGCTCTATAGTCCTCTTTTTCTTTTGTTAACTCTATAGTCATCCATATTCGCATCTTTAGTTGACGACGCACATGTAAATAGTGAAAAGATTCATTCTGAAGCATAGGCAAAGCGTTATTCTTTCTCACAGTTGCAAAGTCGAAGAGTCATCTAAGCCTTGCTGTGTCGTAATTCCTTAGGCTGTGACCATTCATTTACAAATGGACAACTTGCCTTCGCTAGAAGTTCTTTATAGCTAGCTTCGTTCAAATGGGTTTCATATGTACTTCAGTTTAACTCATTGTGTCAGATGCTTATTCTTCAATCCTTGTATGGTGAAACAATAAAGATCCCACCTTATTTATAGACGTGACAAGGTTCATTTTCCGACATCGTCATTAGCCATGTCTACGCGGGACCACCTTGATAGCTAGTCCCCCCTTCTGGGCCTTCTTTTTCGTAAATTTCGTTCTTCTCATTGTCTTCAAACTCCTCTGTGTTGTATGAAGTACCGGGGAGTAGGATGTAACGCGGTTCCCTGTAAACAATACATATACATCATTATTAATTTAATAAAATTTGTCAGCGGCTTGGAAATATACATGTAGGCGTGATACATGACACGTATACATATGAATGATAATTATAAAATGTTAGGTTATGTATTATTTTTTTAACTATGCTCTAAAAATATTGTATCCCCGTAGTAGGTATCACTTTTATTAGTCACTGGCGATAAAAATATTCCGTTTTGAAAATTTAATCATACTAGTACACACGTCACATTCCCTACAGAAAATTCGTGAAGTTTGTCAAAAACTGTAAAGGCGTATTTTATTATTTTCTTCATATTTAAATTATAATATTTTATTTTCTTTATTATTATTTAATTATTTTCCCTTAATTTTATAACCATACATAAGTTTATTAATTAGATGACTACATGTCACTGCATATATAGCATTGATCTTTTCACCATTCTTCCCCTGAACTTAATTTTGCTAATTCTTTTCTCTTTTGAGTAGGAGATCTGTGATGACAAGAATCTCAGATCTCAGAACCTTTTCATCAAAGGAAAAATCCACCGAAAATCATACTTCATTTTTCTAGCCTACTTTTATAGTAGAAAATGAACTTATTCTGTTGGTAATTTTTCTTCAATCACCGCCTCACTCGAATTATACTCATAACAGTACAGTAACAGTCATAACTAATGTCATAGCGTGTTAGACGTTTTATGACGAAATAGAGATGTGTGCTGACTTTCCATTATACACTGCCGCTGATGAAGTCGCTTTAGTGGTCGTTTTAAGCAACACATTTCACAAGCTAAGCGACAAAATGCTCAGAACTATCGAATTTACTGTTTATGTTATATGTTTTTTGTTATGTTTATTTATTGACGACCCGCGTAGCGCAGTGGTTACAGAAATTTGAATGATGAATTTGGATTTCTGTTCTGGGTCTGGGTGTTTGTCTGGGGTCTGGGTGTTTGCATACGTCTTGTGTGTGTCCATGGCACCCACAACACAGGGAATCCTAGTGTGGGGCTATGAGTGTATAAGGTGTTTTAAGGTGTTTTTTTTTTTATTTATTGGCTTCCTACATTAGGCATGGGTAGATAACAAAACCTACACATCTCCATTTCTTTTTGTGCGAACCGTATTCACAGAAGCTAAATGTAGTACCTAGTAGAAGATATGTCGTAACGTTAACGGAACATGTGTTTAACTTATTGAAGTTATTCATAGAGTCCGATGGCTGGAAGCTTATGCCACAACAACAAGGTGCAGTCACCCCATGTCGACTCAGATATACCACAAATACATGGGGTGATTCGAACTCTCAAATGAGTTGGTACCTCTGATCTCCAAATTGGAACCTGTACGCATCGATATGTCGACATCGACAGATATGATTTAACGATAATGTTTATCAAGTGTGAACGTACATGAACCATAATTATGGCGGGTAAAACTAATTACAGGACATTTGTTTGATCGTCCTGAATACCTCAAAAAATAATTGATACTGAAATTAATAAATACTGAGTGCACACAAAACCTTGTTCAATGTGCCCACGTAGCAAAACATGTGGCAATCTTGCTAAAAACGACGCATGACAGTCTCCCTGCAATCCTTTCACACACGCGTAATGGCCGTAGTGGAGTTAAAAATATTTTTCTACTTGTAATAGTTTCTGTAAGAAAACAACGTGTTGGATGTACTTGGATGAGTGAAGGAAATAGTAAAGTGCATATTAGCTACGTCTTAAATTATTGTGGCCCAATACATTATTATAATCAAATCAGCTTAAATACGTTTTTAGGTATGTAGTGGTGTCTATACACATAGCGAGTAAAACCGAAATGAACCAGTTTGCACTGTTACGTAGAGTACGTCAATCGCATGAATGTATCGACAGATGCGACATGTCATGCTATTTTGTTTGTTAATCTTTTCTTGCGTATTAATTCACTGATCAAAAATTATATCCATGACTTTAGAGGAATGGAGAAATGTTTGTGTACATTTTTTGTGTATTGAAGAGGGTAGGGTATAGGAAGAGGGTTAAGGGTAAAGACGAAGCTTTAAGTATAATATCACATCAAATAATCATTAACATTAATGGTACAACGGATGAAAGCAAGAACAAGGATGACTACAAAATGATGATGTTGATGAAATTACATTTGATTAAAAATTACGTTTGTTTAATTAGTACATTTTGTTTAATGTAATACATAAATATAATATGCTTATTTATCGGCTACCCGTACACCACTACATATGCAAAAACTTCTCCTAGCTGATTTTACTATAGATTGGTATCATCTAGGTATTTTTGATAGTTCTTAGCAAGGTATGAAATACGAAAGAAAATTGTCCATTTCTGCTGATCCTTACGTACGTAAGGATCTATTGTTGATAGCTACAGATAAAGGTATGATATCTACACATTGCGAGACATTATGATACTTCATTTTTGTTTTTTCTGTCACCATGAGGCATAAATAAGACCTTGAAAAAGCCCTGCGTGTAATCTGCTATTGTTGTCCTTAATTTTGTCTTTAATGTATATATAATTGTAGTAATTGCAGGACTTGTCACTTGTCTGTGACAAACTCCTTTATATTGAAGAAGAAAAAAATATTGCCATTGCATCGATGGATTTGACGGAACGCTCTTTATGTCGCATTTTGAAGAAAACCATGTCATTGCAAAGCAAAAAGAAACGAAATTAAACTGCCACGAGGCCAGTTCAAGTGGACTGAACATCACCCTTCGGTGCGTGCGATGGTGGAACCCGTGGAACGATGACGTGGGCATAATCGAACAGTTCCCTTAAATACTCTTACTCTGTAACTATTTACTTTGGTATATATTATAGATATAGATATAGGGCGGTTAAAAATATGAAATTTTGAATCTGGATGTGGATATATAAATAATATTATATCGGTTTCGGATACAGTTATGGATATGAAAATATTTCGCATTATCCGTTCGTTACGTTAGTTTCAGTAACGAATATTAAATTAAAAAAAAAGTTATATCTGATTCGGTTACGGTTACGGATATAATTTTATTTCGAATATCCGTTAGATTCGGTACAACCCCCACACAAGGAGTCCCTATGTTGTGGGTACCATAAACATAGCAAATGCCGAACGAAAAACACCCAGACCCTGAACTAAAATCAAAATGTTTCTGTCTGGCCGGGAATCGAACCCGGGACCTTATGTGTATCAGCCGGTTCTGCCTCATGCGCTTAGTATTATTCAATTCCTCATAAATGTTACAATATTGTCTTAAATTGTAGTTGGTCAGCCCTCTGCACGAAATTTATTGAAGTGAAAACTTCTTAAGCGGCGTTGGGTACTTTTTGTGATGGATAAGAAAATGTTAAACTCGGGAGACGTGACCTGATCGACAATTCGTAAGACGGAGGGAGAGTAGACCGCCGACGCGGCGTAAGAAAGGAAGTATTCCCCTCTCTGATCGCTCGCTAAGCAAGTATCTGATCGCAGAGGAAGTATCTAAATTCGCCGCGCAATTTAGATTAAAAATTAATTAAAATGTAATATATTATAATAAATTTGGATTAAATATAAATTATAAACTAAAATCTACTACATAAACGATAGTACTTTTATACTGATAATTAAACCAATTCGTTCAAAATTATTCCCTAACCATTCCAAAATATCAAAAATGCACAACGTTAATATTCAAGTTCAAGCACAAGCAAGCACTCTCGGAGTGCAACCCGTTGTTTTTTAATTTTTTTGCACGCTATTATCGACTTAGTTGTATGGTACAACAATTTTCACAATACCAAATGTCCAACCCAGCATTACTTATCAAAACCCAAATATGTTGGAAATTATAAGACCCGGTCACACGATGTATTGCTCATGCTAACGATAGATTTGGAATGAGAATAGCGTATAGATACTACATACAAGCTGTGCTTATTTTACAAGTAGCTAAGCTGAGCGGAATCCACAACCATTGATTTTCTTGTAACTTACATACCTAGCGTTAATTTGAATTTTTATAATGAATAATAATAACAAGCATAAAGGTGCTGGCTCGAAATTTTGATTCAGATTTTAGCTACATTTTCTTTATGTTTAACATTTGAATGTATGGTAATAAAAGAATAATATAGTCCTATGGATTAATATAAGTGGGTTGTTTGCAATATTTGTTATGTATAATTAAAATTATTCTGTGTGGTACATAATGACCTACGTTTACTCGTATACTAGATAATTTATCTAAGGCAAAATTAATGTATTTTTGTAAGAAATGTATTTATTTAACTAGTCTATGAATCTATGTAATTTATGCAAAGTATATGTTATGTGTAAGGGTAGAAAATAAAAATACAGCAAAACCAAAAGCAGTTTATTTTTAAAAGAAAAAAAAATACATAATACCTATATTTTGTTTAAAATTATTTTTATTTTCGGCACACAAAAATATTTACAAAAAGGTTCCAAAATGCGAGCTTTTTAATAAATTTATAATATTTTAAGAAGTAAATATTTTGGTGTACCGATTTCAAGATAAGTTGAAAAATATATCCTAAAATATTTTACGTTTTATGAAATCCTTCAAAATGGCATGGAAGGATCGGATACAGAAATAAATGCACGGTGGAGGATGGAAATCAAAAATGCCAGTGATAAATATTATGCACATTTTAATATAAAAATGTGTAGGTTTATCACAGATCAATTTCATTTATAAAATTTCACTACATCATATTTTAACAATAAAGTTCAACAAGTTAATAAAATTTTACAAACCCTACAAAATTTAATTCGAAAATAAATTATTGCTTTTCAGTGTCATTGGAATATAAGTGTTGAAGTGTAACTAGAAACGTGGAGTTTATCTACAAAAGCGTAAACCAAAAACTTCTCCCAGGGCATCCACAGTACGATTCAGAATAAGAATCAAGTGTTAATTATTTCCAAAATATTCGATCTTCGAGTCATTTCAAATCTGGTGGATTTGATATTCAATTATTTTTTATCGATTTACAAAAATATCATCGATTCTTATACAAAGTTTCTTGCGTTGATTTTTCATCTTCGATATTCCAAAAGGACTCTTTAGTAGTCAGTCGAAGAGGTAATCCCCATTATAACATAATTATCTTGCCCAATAATAAATGCTAAATTTGAACGAAATGCGAGTTTTCAATCAAAAGTAAATCAACTTACACGAATCACTGTCTCAAAGCAGACAGAGATATTATATCTCGGTGTAAAAGTACCCCAAAAAATGATTTTTAGCCCACTTCCGAGAGTGACACTAAAATACTTACAACATATCGATACTTCTTTTAAATAAGAGTTGGATCAGTCTGTTTCTATATTTGGACAAGGATGGCGGATTGGGTAGACGTAACTTATTTATAATCGTACCCATAACATAGTAACTTATAACTAAGACGAATTTGAGATTTCTGTCTTAAAGTTGTAACAACAGGTAATAAATACAGGCTTAAATTATGCTATATCAGTACTCCCGAACTAGGCTGCTTAAAGCTGGAAGTCACATCTTCATACCTTGCCATCCAGGTCATATTTTTTTTCGTCCGCGTGCCTAAAAATATAAAAAAATCTAATACTGATGTTCAAGCGAAAATAAATAATAAAATGGTGAATATTCATGAAATAAATGTAATAATTATAATGTCATAAAATAATAGTTAATAAAATATTTTTATAAGTCAAATGTCAAATGTACATTTCCATCAAAAAAAAGTTGAGAATTTGCATAAATTTTCAATTCATTCATTAACGTTTTTTTCCGTCCGGGAATCGAACTCGGAAAGATACTTTTATACGATTATTTTTACGTCAACTATGTTGTCATTTTACCCTCTCAGAAGTGTCTACTTTTTTCTTATATTTAGACCCTTACAATGTCAGAAATGTATTAATAAATATAATAATATTTTTTACTTAATAAACATGAAGAATAACGATAACAAACAAATGTAAACGGTGAAATACAGACGGAAACATTGACGTAACTAACAAAAATAAACATAAAATAGTATAATAATCGATTCAATCCGATTACTCGATTAAAATACTTTCGTAACTTAATGATAAGAAAATATGTGTGTATTGTGTAAAGATAGAGTAAAACGAAGCTAAATGCAATCGCAAAGTATTTATAGAGATAGAAGGCAAGATTCAGAGAAAGAAGATCCTTCACAACTAAAATCGATTAAAAATCGATGTCTAAATTTCAACATACATATTTACAAATGCCCACCACTATTGAAAAGCTCAATAATTTGTTACGATATTATAATCATATAGTCAGCGCTAAAAATGATAAAAACGCATATGTATATCTTTCAGTGAGTGCTTAAAAATTATAAAACGCAAACGTGTACCGTTACATCGTTAATATAGCGGCCTCATACATACCACGAGCGGACCAAAAAGTATTCACCGTCACCACTGCACGTCATATTCGAGCCCTCCTCACTACTGTCAACTACCATAAATTCTTTGCCCTCTCTGAAAATTACAACAACAAAAAACGTTTCCTTTACCAATTTGTTAAGATATAAGTATAAGCTTATAGCCCCATTGTCGAAATCCTTTGCAGTTCGGATTTTCGTCGGAATTTGTGAATATAGCGTCCCGGTAAGCAAAGCTGGTGCTCCTTTGATTCAAAGCGGTTTCCCCATGCATATTCGTAAATTGAACCCCAAAATTTCATGAAGAGCGTTGTTGTTTTGTTGTACGATACCCGTTCAATCATTTCGACAGTTAATTCCATATAGTTTATCTTCCTTTGTATTTTTCTGGACCTGGATCTTGCCTGGATGTTACACAACAATTATTGTTTCCACATTGAACATCAGAGATAAAATACACTACAAAATACTTTTGCATCTTTATATTTACTCAGATTTATTTCTTCATCTTCATTGTACATCACGATATTAATTATTACTTAGTTAGTGGCTTAGTTTCTGTCTCATTTTTTTATACTTTATATTCTTCACACATTTTCTTCGTACTCGTATATTATACTGACAGATGTACTGCTCTGCTAAAGTATTTTTCCCGTCTTCATTTCAACAACTTGTTAAATGATCAATATTATCAACACTAATCCCCAGTGTATGGTATCTTAGATCTGCTATTTTTATATAATTAACTTTTTCATCACTCTGTATTCCGTTTTTTCACTCTCTGTTAATATTCTTGGTTTTTTGATGATCATGTTGCTTTGTATGCTTTGCATGTACTCACTATATTTCCTTTTTACATTTTTATATTTTGGTGTAGATAAAATTTATTGAATTCGATGAAACATTAATAAAAATGACCTTTTTAAAACCCTTCCTTGGATGATCACGACCAAAACGAACGAAGAGAAAAACGTGTTAGTAAGAAAGCACTTGAAATGTGAGTTCATTAGTACCGTTGTCCCGTAAGACTAAAAGTGAACTAATTTTAAATGTCATTTTAAATTGCTAGCGCTAAATTCATGGAGCGGAGCGTTGTAGACCTGCAGCAGAAGCTAATGCACGGTAAGGAAATGTCAGGTATTTAGTATTATTATGAAATCAACATTGGAAATATCTCAAAACGGTTTTTAAGAAAAATACGTACGTTAAAGGTATTTATTTTTGTCTAATAGTTTATATTTTTGTTTGTCTAATATTTTGAACACATAAATTTCTTTTAATCCGAACATTTTTAGCTAGTTGCATAAATGCCATTAGGAAGGGCATAAAACATTGTATCGAACCGAATTCATTATTCTCATTAAATTCCGTTTTTACGTTAATTAAGACTATCGACGATATGATGACAATCGATCGAATGGATCCATAAATAAAAACTAATATTCTACCCCGCTAGCCGTTGGTAACCGCTCCGTGAATTCTAAGCCTTGATTTTGTTGATTAGTTCAATTTAAGTCTTAAGTGTAAAAGCGTTGCAGAAATTGTAAGCAACCATAGATTTAAACGGAACACCCATTTGATACTGAAAATTCTATTAGCAACTGGAATCAAATAAAAATCAGTCTATTAAAAACTGTTAAAAACTGTCTGTTTAGTCGTTTCTAAGGGCTGATATATTTATTCACAAATTATTTTTTATTTTTCAAAATATTCATGAAATGAAACGCCATCAAAAATAACCACCATAGATAGTAGAACTCGGAAAAAATCGACTGAAGAATCTCACCAAATGAAATTCATTTAAATGGTTTGATCTGAACCATAACATCATTTACAAAAATATTTCTTCAAAGAAAATTAAATTTAAAGCATGTAAAATATCAACTAACCTAATTTCGACCTAATTTATTGGCATTTCATCCAAGAAATTCTCACTTAAACAGTATCAAATGGGCATTCCACACAAACCACTCACCACAACCCAAAACTAACCTGTAGAACACATAGTGCTGGAGCATGAAGAACACGTCGAAGATCAGACTGAACAGGCCAAGCCCAAACTTGGTGACGTCACCGAAGATGGACACCCAGTCGTTGTAGTTGTACGCGTTGAGCGCCATCTGCAGCACGGAGAGGAAACCGCCCACGAAGTCCAGGAAGATGTTGCCGATGCTCCAGCCCACCGTCGACTTGCGCTTGTAATTCATGTACGCCTGGAAGTAT
Organism: Polygonus leo; assembly: GCA_018250455.1. Lineage (NCBI taxonomy): Eukaryota > Metazoa > Arthropoda > Insecta > Lepidoptera > Hesperiidae > Polygonus > Polygonus leo. Next base: position 9,782 of record DWNR01005339.1, read on the forward strand.
TCATTTGACATATTCGTAATCTTATCTTGTTTTATCTTGTAAAATCTCTTGTCGCGGTGTTTGTTATCGAACTTCGAAACGGCTTGATCGATTTTTATGTTTTTTTTGTATAAATTTGGTAGGCTATTTTTTGTACCTCTAGATGATAAGGGTGGTCTATCCATTTTTTTATGGATATTTTTTATTTTTCCTATTTTTAGCATCAAAAATACTAACAACCTTAAATTTACATCTTCCTACCCAGATATTGCAAAACAACATTTGCCAGGACAGCTAGTTATTTATATGTATATTTCGTGCAATTACAGCCTACAATTTATAGCGTTATTACGAAACAGTGATAGACTAGTGGTTATGTATCTGAAGGTTCGAAACCTCTAAATACGTGCGTTTTAAAATTTCATTTTGATGGTTTTCGGTGAAGAAAAACAGTGTAAGAAAATCTGATTGTATGAGAAATTT
>DWNR01005340.1:0-10242 GCA_018250455.1 Polygonus leo
CCCCTGCTATTTATTTTTTCAATATTTTCAATGTACAGAATTGACCCTTCTACAGATTTATTATATGTATAGATGTACATATTAGAACATGGTAGAGCATGTTGTACGGCTGTGCCTGTCGCCCAAACATGACACTCGTTACTTGAACATTGCGATATATTTTGACGTTCATGTATGCTAAATAAATTGTACGGACAAGACTACATGACTGCATGAATAAATGCATCCAGTATTACAATTTAGATGCCAGATACCATTTGAAAAGGAAATGGCATAAACAATTGGCAATCGCTTTCAAGTTAACTGCGGAAACTGTTAAGAATTTTATAGGCTAACATACTATTGTATAAACAGCAGAGGAGCGTACAGTCCACCTTATGGCAAGTGGTCACTGCCGCCCATGGACAATAGTAATCATCTCCAAGTACGATTGAGTCGCGCCTGAAATTGATCACAAACACGTTGCTATCCCTGAGTTATAAGTATAGCAGCAACCAGGCCTCCCCAAACCGAAATACATGAAATGCTTCGCAAGGAATTGTCAGGATGGCTGTGGTACTACCCCGGTGGAACGACACGAGTTTTACCACCTGGCATTTATATTGTTATATACTCTGTTTATGTGATAATGTCAGAATTTTTCACACCAATGATTATGTATTGTGATATAAAATCTATCTATCTATCTATCTATACATATAATAAAGCTAAAGAGGGTCAAAAGTCTGTACATGGAAGATATTTGAAAAATAGTTGGCTGGGGATACTTAGAATCGATAATAGAACACGTTTAAACAGTTTTTAGAGTTTTTGTCTGTTTAACCGCGCATCACGTAAAAATGGCTTAACAGAAGACCTCCGGCCAGGTTTTAGGCTATAAAAATTCACCCCTAAAAAGAAGGGTAGCGGGCACAGCTAGAAATAAATAAAATTGCAAATTTTAGGCATAACATAGTTATATTTGGTATAGTTGGTATGATATTAATAATATAGTTGGAAACAATCTAATTATTAAATAATATCGGAAAAAAATATACCTATACCAATTATTTTTAACTAAATATGTAATTTGAGTATACAATTTAGATATCAATTAAATTAAATTACAAAACAATGCTCAATAAATAGTAATTATTTTCATTACAATAATTTACATACAAATATTTATAGTTATATTATATTAATTTATACACAATTAAATAAATGGTAGTTTTATTATCTTTATTGAATTATTTGTTTTTAAAACATGTAGAAGATCCTTTATAATTAATGCCTTTAATAGAGTTATTGTTTCATATTTATGTGTGTAATTAAAATAGAGAAAAAATATAAGTTTAATATGCAAAAAATAAACATTAAACAAGTATTGCATGATAACATCTCAAATACCAATGTTATTGAGATATAACATAAATAATATATGACGGAATATTTTCTGTAGCGCCAGCACAAACATGTGTTTCACAGCCGTCTGGTTCTTTGTTATTGTCCAAAATCTGCTGTGGTTCCCAACTTTTTATTAGGGGATCACTGCTTCATATGTTTTTGTTCTTCTTTTCAAATAATTTAACCGTTAAGTGTTTAATGCAACATTTACATTATCTATGCACATATAATAAATCTATAACTGATCGCCCTTTGTACATGAAAGATTTGGAAGAAATCGATACTAGGGGTCTTTACTATGGAATAAAACCAAAAACAATGTTTTTTAGATTTTTTGTCGGTTTGTCTTTTTAGCGGATTATCTGTTTGTGTGTTTCATCGGAATAATCTTAGAAATGGCCAATCCGATTTAAATGCGATAAAATTATTTCTTCTATTTTCTTAAAGTTATTTAATATAGCGCGCGCAGCCGTAGTCAGTAGCTCGTACACAATAATCATGTTTACAATCATATTTGTCCCTCAATACGGAGCGAAATGTTTAAATATGAAAAACGATAATTATTCATTAATACTATATTGATTTGTTTAAATTATAAAAATAATGAGTTGAACTAAGGTTTTCTTCTCTTGTAAAGTAAAAAAAATTAATCGACAAGCACATCTTTCCGATCGAAAGCAAATTGCTATTAAACAAGCGCTACCTAGTCCTATGCAAACATAGATTACAGGTTCTACCATTTGACATCGTATAATTTATAGCAGTGCCATTTATTTTGAAGCACTAAATAAGAAATAATAGAGTAAAGATAGAAATAAATATAACGCAGTCATTTATATTGATGAAGGTGTGGGCAGTGTCACCATTTGCGACCGCCCACGATCCTGAGTATGAAAATTAGGATGTGTTTCATAGAAAAAATGGGTTACTAAGACACCTTATATTATTTTATCGTTTTTAATTTGTTATTATTTATTAAATTAATCTATATATAAATCACCAGTAAACTATTTCAGTGGATCAGCAGTTGTTTAAGCAATTTGTGTTTCGGTTGCAAAGGTGTGAATGGCGGCGTTACAAACATTTGAAGCGTCTGCGATCTATTGCAAACAAAGTCACAATATAAATAAATACTTTAAATCAAATGTCATTAAGATAAATTAGTAGCAACTCATTTAGATCTTGATTTATTAATCACACGTAACATGAAAAGATTAAAAAGCATAATAAATATAATACCCGCTTTCTAAATCCCATTAAACATTATGTCCATCCATGCTGATATATAGGTAATTGATAATTACATTGCTATAAATTCATGACAGTGTATATCACTTAGAGACGTTTTAAAATTCTTTTCAAAGAAACTATATTATCATGTGTTTACTTGCTTTCACCTTGAGTTCCAACGTTCTTGCACAAATCAATGCTACAAGCAAAATATTTTTATTTTTATTTGTATACTATTTGTAATTGTCAACCTATCTACATCTATTAAAACCGCCCTTTGCTGGAATATGTTCGAAATGAAATGTTTATTGTGGCACAAGAACTTTACATGACACATCTTTACATGGAAACCCGTATACAATTTAAATTAGCAGATTAAGACTTAAATATGAATTGATTTTGATGTCCTTAATGTATACGTTTGTAGTAATTACAGGATGATGTGGTCGCTGTGCGACAAAGTCCTTTAAATATATAATAAATGTATAATCAACTTTGTCATGTTGATTAGAGATTTTTTTTGCGCCGCCAGCACCGCCATATGATAGCTATAATGTTGAAAAGTTCATGTTATAGTCATGCAGGGTACAATAAAGTTTCGTACTAAAATAATGCCAGCGGGACCTTACTTAGACTTCCTGTCCGTCAATCGCACAACTATATCTCTTCACTCATGAAAGGTGGACCCTTTAAATTTTACAATTTGTGTATTACTACGACCGCTACATTAACAAAACTAAAAGGAAAGTAAAAAAAGATCCTATTCAAGAAACCTGTACCTATCTCTGAAGTCTTTCCAGATAATCTTGTGAGCCGTAACAGACACTTGAAATTATAAAAAAGTAAATAGTAAAGTTAATTTTGAAATAGTATTTATACAGTACAAAATATACATTCATTTAATGCTCACAATATGTACGATTCGATCGGTCACAAAGTGTACGATATATTTTTATAAGGAGCCCTTCATGTGCTCGCATTCGGCTGTTTATTTTTACCGCCTGCGTAGCGCGGTCGAAGGCTGATAACATAAATTGATTGTTTTATAGATAACTAGCTGTGCCCGCGGCTCCGCCCGCTACCCCTCCTTTTAGGGGTTGAATTTTTATGGCCTAAAACACGGCCGGGGATCGTCTCGACAGATTAGTCAAGTTGGCATCAAAATCCGTTAAGCCGTTTTTACGTGATGCGCGGTCAAATAAACAGATAAACAGATAAACAGACAAACAGATAAACAGACAAACAGACAAAAATTCTAAAAACTGTTGGAACGTGTTATGTTATCGATCCTAAGTATCCCCAGCCAATTTTTTTTTAATATATTTCATGTACAGACTTTCGACCCTCTTTAGCTTTATTATATGTATAGATTACGTATATGAGTATAACTACCGGCAATTAGTACGGGTGCGGTGTGATCTCCAATGAATTGCTTAGCAGCTAATAACCATTCTATCGATTACTTGAAATTACTTCCGAGTTAGATTAAGATAAAAAAATATTGACTTTATGCTCAATTTGTTTTATGGAAATAAACTTTATATTGATAGTGTTTTATTTAACGAAAGGAAGCAGTGCCTCACCTAAAAATAAAAAATAAAAAACATTAAATTCTTGAAATTTTTCTTTCATACCTTTTCATACTTTTTACGTTCATACCTTTCGAGCTGAATTGGGTGGTATTAATTGTAATCTTTTATATGTAAAAGCAAAAACTGACTAAAAGACGACTAATCTACAATCTAAAATGCACAACAGAAAGTAATGTCTGGCATATTTAAAGATAGAAATGTGAAAGATGGCATGAAGGTTTGGAAACAAAATTTAAACTTATCGCCTGTTTAAAAATATTAATCCTAGCTCAATAAAATAGATAAAATAGAAGATTTTGCTCCTTCAAAGTCGTGAAAATTTGCTTCTATGCATTTAAAAATGTCAATTAACATCGCGGAGGACGCTGTGAGTTCTGAATAAATTACTTCCATTGGTAATAACTCGCAAATTTACACGCTTCCACCCTGATAACTATCAATATTCCTTTACTTGCCTCTCGTTTACTTATTGAAATAACTTGCATATTAACTTATAAAATGATTCTATGCTCATTTTTTAAATCCTTAGCTCATTTTTTAAAAATAAATAAACTAATATTTGATACTGTTTTGTCCAACGAAAGCAGTAAATGATGAAAGAAGTAGTAATCAGTATTCCCCAAAAAGTGAAGATACAAATATATTCTACTAAGACAATTTTTTTTCCTATTCTTATTCTTATAGCTATCTACCATAAGGGCAGATACACATTTTAAGCAAAATTTACTGGCACACATTTTGGTGCTTTTGAGAGAGTTGGAACCCCTAGCCTGTCAGGTGTTCAGTTAGTCGTGGGACAGAAATATAGCAACATAAGCTGCTTCAATGCCTTTAATGTTAAAGATCGAGGTATTCGATTTGCGCAAAACGTTTATGATATTACTTTCCTGGAAGATCATATATATTACCTTAGTTTTTCAGCTAAAGCTTCGGAGTTCTTAAGGAAACAACTTTAAATAAATTAATTTTGATTTTAATTTCGTTTTGATCTTGTTCCAAAGCTTTAGCTTCTTCTTCTCTAGCTCGCATTCGAAAATTCAGTATAGAGAAGAAGCGGTAATAAAATCCGCAGGTGTGCTTCTGCATCTTTTTAACAAACATTTATATTACAAAGATAAACTTATAATTAATCTTCTTAAGATAAGCTACAATCGTTTACGTCCTTATAGAAATAATATAGAAGACTTTATATTGGTGTCTTTTATTATGATGGGTTTGGTTATTGTAACATTTAACCGGCTCAAAGGTGATAAATTCCATATTCAAATAAAATTTGAGTTTTTGAACTTATCATCATATTCAATTTAGATATTTTTTGAATATTTCAATGGCACGATTGAATCGTAATGACAACAGATGTTGCCACATTTCAAGACTAAGATTTTCGCGCTAGAAACGACGTCTTTCCAGAATTGAAACAGAAGATCGCTTCAAGGAAAATTATTAAGGTGCCGTTGGTACCTCCCGTCGAACTATTATACAATGCCCAAAATTATTTTCAATCAGCTTTCAATTATAAAAGTGTAATAATTATAATCATTAGAAAGTAATATTTGCCAAACAACAAACATATTAACTTAACATGATTATTTATTTGTTAGTTAATATGAAATTATAATAACAATGTATTTTAAAACCCCTTTTACGTAGAGCGATTTTTTTTACCCCTGACCGATTGAGGGATATAAGAAATAAAAAATATTATGTACCTACAAGTGTATAGTTTACAGTGTTATGTGAGACGTGTATCAAGAATAACAAGAAAATAAGTAATCTAATCTGCTATCGTTAAATCTAACTTTGAAACATCTCTACGACTACCGGAATAAAATGTAAAGTACAGAGTATTCCGTTAACCAAAACAGTTGTTACAAATAAACGTAACGTGACGAATTTCAGTGTATTGTTGAAGCAAATACCTAATACTTGAATGTTTTGAGTGTGTTTTACTGACTGTATGTAGCTGACCTGTTGACGGAATACAGTGCAAACGCTACTATAAACCCGTATTGTTTATCCACCGTCATATGACACGATAAGTGGAAACACTCACTGAACTACTGAACTGACACACACAATCATGTCTGACTTAGATTACAGCGAGCCGCGCAGTCGATTACATTTTCGAAAATCGTATCGCGAATTCGATTTCGGTTCACGAACCGCGTGTAAACGACTCACGGGTTGTTTCTCTACTAAGCAGTCCCCGACGCTGCAGGCAGTCTTGGCGTAAGGCTGTGACCGATGTATTAATTCATGATTTGAGATAACTCCGCGCAAACATGGATCGAGCTCTCGTGGGATCAAGACGTCGGGTTTCGTTTGTTTTTTGAAGGATGGGGACACGTGTATTGATACCGTTTGGAGAACACGTAACATGTTACGCAAAACGATGACGTCTTTGTTGGTAGCCTTGACTATGTTGAGCTAAAACTTGGTACCAAAAGGTTAAATTTCAATCACAAAAAGATATGTAGAAAAGATTGAAGAACGTTTTAGCTTCGACGCAAAATATTTACTTACTGGTCTGTGAGGGTGTTTCAATTTATAAAGGAAAAATAACAGCTGCGAAAATATTTAAAATTTTGTTTGTATCACGACTTGAAAATTTTAAGTACATGTATGTGTAATTTATACTAGTAAGTTATGAGTAGTTTCGTTTTTCATGTTTTTATTGTTCCAAATATCTGATTCGACTTATATTGAAGAAATCCATGGTATTCTACGTAAAATATGTTATTAACAGTATTTAAAAGAAGTCGCTGGGGACCAGGGTTTAAATCTCGAGTTCAACCCAAATTACACGCATGCTAAAAATTAATTACTCTTCGAACTACTTACTTTTCAATAAACGATATGTTCGCTTGACATGACACCTTGACATCTAAGAGTTACAAACAACGTAATCTACCATTAATGTAAAGTTGTGTAAAATCTAACAATTTGTACCGGCCCAGTACTGAAGACTGTGACCTTTATCCTTCTTATTAGGACATGAGATCCATTCTTAGCTATGTGACGATAATATGTTATAATGATGAATTACGGCATATACATTTAATGTATTACATTACAAGAGCACCTACTTTCAGCACATATTTTCACATCTTACTTTCTATTTTAATTTGCCTCTTTATATATTAATTACTTTTAAACATATTTTAGAACATATCGACATTTTAACCTTTATACGTCTTGCATTAGTAAACCTAAATCTAATACTGTACTTACTTACTTTTACTGTACATTAGCCAGCTAATAATCGTAACATTTGTAATACACGATATGAACGCAATGACCCGTAATAACCTTTGACAAACTTGTTTGCAAACTTATCCCCCTAATAAGTAATAGTAAGAAGTCAATTTATCTATCACAGATTGTGAATTACAGCTGGCCATTAGAATATAACAGAGTTTAAGACACCTCCAGCAACAATATCGAATAGACAGGACTATGTAACACAGGACGGAGTAGACAGGACTATGTACAGAGTTACGGAAGATGTACGAAATTATGTAATACTAATTTAGTACACTGCTTGCATTTCCAATAATATTGTCCTTACTTGTTGAAACACACATCATCAAAGTATATACGTGATTTGTTTGAATTGTATAAAGATACCAAGGAAAACGCAGTACATCTGATGGTATAAAGTCACTGCTAGACTAAGCTGTTCACCTTATCTGCTAGTATAGAGCGCAACCACACCTCTTCAAAACCGAAGCAGAAAAAATCCTTCACAGAGGATGTGAATGACGAACGAACAGCCTAATTTTGATCACAGCTGCGTTGCTACCCTTAAAGGATTAAGATGTTTGTCTCGTATATAGGTATAGCCGGCAACAACGCCTCTTCAAACCAAAACATAATAATTGCTTCACGGAGGATTATGAGGGTATATAATCTCCTTTTTATTTTTTGAAGTGCGTCGGAAATCCAAGAACGCATGTTATTACGTACTCGAATCGATGTAGATGTTCATGCTGTTTATAATTTACGACTTCCCGGCAGAGAACATGACAAGTTTATTAGACTTAAATGATTAATTATATAGTTGTTACAGAATTTAATTAATTATACAACTTTTTACTATTGATGTTTTTTGTTACACGTAAATGAAATACCGCATGTTTTTTTAAATTGAATTATGAAACAGGTATTGAATGTTGTTTTAAAAATAGACACACGCAAAAATAAAAGTGAATTACATTTCTTCTATGCTATTTTAGTAAAATTACCTATTTGTAAAATTTTTATTTAGTTAATAATCAATCATATATGTATATTAATAACTAGCTGTGCCCGCGGCTCCGCCCGCTACCTCGTAGTAACTATTTCTCCTTTTAGGGTTTGTATTTTTGGCCTAAAACCTGGCTGGGGATCATCTCGATACATTAGTAAAGTTTGCATCAAAATCGGTTCAGACATTTTTACGTGATGCGCGGTTAAATAAACAGACAAACAAATAAACAGAGTACAGACTTTCGACCCTCTTTAGCTTTATTATATGTATAGATAATGCATTTATTATGACTAGTAGATAAAAATGAAAAAAATAAAGAAAATGACAAATTAATAAATATAATCGTTAAATTATTTATTTACTTGACTAATAAAATAAATCATTAACCTTCCTGGGTGGTACTTCGTGTCACTAAACTTCCTTCAACTAAACATTTTTAGGATTACTAAGCAACTATACGGTAAATACAAAAACCTTGTTGGCACCTTTTTATAAGGACAGTGACGTAGCTACCGGGGGGCTAGACGGGGCAGTGCCCCGGGGCCCCCAAACTCATGGGCCCCTCGGACTGTAAGCTACCCGCCTACCCTAGTAAAGAGTTATTTGGCTTCTGGAGGACATCGAGAAAATTTAAATGAGGAGTGATACCGTTGTAGAGACAATCAAGACTAAACGGTGTAATACATTCATCTATGAAGTCTTGCTAGAGCGAGTGATACAGGGTACAAAAAAACTAATCGGGTGGGGTATTAAAATATGGATTTTAATCAATTTACGAATCTAGAGTACGACGAATCTAGGTTACGACAAATCTGAATTTGAAACAAGACGAATACGAAGCAAACGATTTAAAATAGCTTTGTTGGGTTCCTACCTTAGTTTTTGCCCCAGGACCTTTGGTTACTTAGCTACGCCACTGTGTATGGAATTGAGGAACTGAAGCTGTTTTTTTTTATCGTATAAAGGAAGCAAACGAACATGCAGTCCATCTGATGGTAAATGGTCACTGCCGCTCATGGACATCAGTAATCATCCCCAAGTACGATTAAATCCTACCTAAGTTTGATCACAGATGCGTTTGCTACTCCTGAGGACTAAGATGTTCGCCTCGTGTCTAAGTATAGCCGGCAACCACGCCTCTCCAAACCGAAACAGAATAATTGCTTCACGGAGGATTATGAGGGTGGCGGTGAAACCTCCCCGGTTGAACACTAGTTTATAAAATAATACTTATTGTACTAAACAAGGAACTTTAACACAATTTGACCAGTTGGTTCTAGTTTGATTAAATACCACATAATTAATGTAGATAAACTATACATATTACCATGAAATTAATCCTCGCTTATTAACCTATAAGTCAACGCTTACACGGGAGTACGTTTCCAGTAACTCCGTGGACTCGTGAAGAATGCTCTCGATTCGCAGTTAGATGAATAGTGAGCATTACTCACGTACTACTTTCCTGGAATAACACTACTGCTGGAACTATTTACTACTAGCTAAACACCCTGTCTTCGTATTCATTACTAGTAAAATGTTTAGATATATAAACCTGGTATGGTAAATTAATTTGAGATTAATAGCCATCGAGTGCTAGATATAGTCATTTTCTCGGAAGCGAAACACCAAATTTTCTTATTTATTACTAATAAAATATATAGTGATACACATAACCACCAGGTGGTAGAACACGTTTAGTTCGACCAGGGAGGTACCACCGCCACTCTCATAATCCTCCGTGAAGCAATTTATTGTGTTTCGGTATGGAGAGGCGTGGTTGCC
>DWNR01005341.1:0-10241 GCA_018250455.1 Polygonus leo
CAGGTGGACTGCATGTTCGTTTGCTACCTTTACACAATAAAAAAAATAAAATTCAATGTCTCACTGTCTACTTTTCGTATAAGCTGATAGATAAAGAGCGACATACAACTGCCTCGCTACACATAATCTGTGGTTAGTATCAAAAGTCACGTATGCAATATGGGGCTTCTTCTTATGGATTACTCTCGTAACCTAGTTTCACGCCACAAAGACAAAATGTACCAATAAATTTTAAAATCACGTCTCTTTCACGCTTTTCTACAAAAATATAATAATTTTATTGAAATGCTTTTAACTCATTATCTTCTTTTATCGTATAATACCTTTATAACGAACATGCAGTCCGTCCATCACAATCACTATCCATCTATCAAAGTTGGATTAAATCATACCAAAGTTAAATGACAGTTGCGTTGCTACCCCTGATGACTAAGTGTTCGCCTCGAATATAAGTATGGTCGGCAACTGCGCCTCTCCACACCTTCACACTTCTATGTTTCACGGAGGATTATGAGGGTGGCGATGGTACCAACCTAGGTCGAACTAAGTTCTACCACCTGGCAAATATTAACTGAACTGTATTATATACAAATATACATATATTATATACTGTATATTAAAATCACTTTAAACCATATTTTTAAAGAGGGATTACCATCCTCAAGGTACAGCCTACAAGATACACTTCGAGGTCTACTTAAATAAAAACACATATTATCTACAAAATATAACTAACTAGCTAAATATAAGTAGCTTGAAGAGAACTCACTCGAATGAATAAAAAAACATTTTATGAAATTGGTTGTTTTTGGTGATTGGTGAGCGTCGGTGATAACGCCTGGTCAAGCTGAATACGGTTCTACCGCCTTACTTAAACATCGGGTATGTTTAAGTTAGATTAATGTAATTTCACTGTAATAGATAACTCGATTTCACTAGTTAACCATCTGTGAAGCTTCTAGGGTCTATATTCTAGATTCTAGGTTAAATAAGTAAGGTAAAAGTTAGTATGCAACAAACAGGATCCACTCTAAACTTTGACAGAGCCTTGCGATATTATACTCTCGACCCAGTTCCTCGGTTACACTAATGTTCTAATTAATATTGTTTTGCACCGTCAAGGCGAAATGTATACGATATACCTACTAAGCTATACGTACCTATCTGTTAGCGACATTTCACTGTAATATTTAACTAGATTTCACTAGTTCTAGGCTAGCATATAAGTAGTTAGTATGCAACAAACAAGATCCACTCTAAACTTTGACAGAAGCCGCGCGATATTATACTCTCGACCCAGTTCCTCGGTTACACTAATGTTCTTATTAATATTGTATAATGAACACTAGATATTATAGACTAAGATTTTGTGTAAGTATAGAACTAAGATTGTAATTTAACAATATGAAACCAAAAATTCCAAAAGTTCGGTTATATATTAAACTTGCTAATAAACAACTGATACGCGGAGGAAATTAGAGCGTCGGTGATTTCGCCTGTGTGAAACGTATACGGTTCTACCACCTAACTTAAACATACCTGTTAGTAACATTACACTTCAATCTTTAACTAGATTTCACTAGTTAACCTTCCATGAAGCATCTAGGGCCTAAATTCCTAGATTCCAGGATAACATATAAGTTAGTTACGAGTTAGCACGTATTCAACAACAAGATCCACTCTAAACTTTGACAGAAGCCTCGCGATATTATACTCTCGACCCAGTTCCTCGTTTCAACTAATGTTCTAGGTATGAACCTAACTATAAAAACAGCAACAAAGAAATTAGAGAAGAAACTATGAGTTAGTGCCACCGGGATTCAAATCTCACGCGCTAATATTTGTGTATTAGAATTTTTCACCTTCTAAGTATTAGGTTATTTTTAAAACAAAAGGGTGTTCCGTATTCGACCATTACGTATGTACCAACGAACTCATAATATTAGTATTTCTGCGATTTTCTGAAATACTATTAAACTGATTTCATTGTGAGATGGATGTGATGGTACCGTCAGGGCGAAACGCATACGGTGCTACCTACTAAGCTTTACGTACATATCTGTTAGTGACATTTCACTGTAATATTTAACTAAATTTCACTAGTTAACTATCTGTGAAGCATCTAGGGTCTATAATCTAGGTAATATAATAAGTTAGTCGCAAGTTAGTCACGTATGCAACAAACGAGATCCACTCTAAACTTTGAGAGAAGCCTTGTGATATTATACTCTCGACCCAGTTCCTCGGCTAGACTAATGTTCTAATTAATATTATGTAATGAACACTACATTTTATGGACTGTTTTTATGATTTTATGAGTAGAAGGAAGACGGTCAAGTATAAGTCGCGCTGTAAAGGTTCCGAACTTTATATATGGCGTTGGTTAAAAATATATTTTCAGAAATCTTATATTAAAGTGCTTTAGTATTAAAGCTAAAAACACGCCAGAAATCCTACGGAGAGGAACCACCTCCGCCCACATAATTCTCCGTGAAGCAATTCTGGTTTCGGTTTGGAAGTCTGGTTGCCAGTTATTCTCAAACGAGACGATCGTCTTAGTGCTCAGGGGTAGCAACGCATCTGTGGTAGATTTAGGTAGATTCAATCAAACTTGGAAGCGTATTACGTACCAATGTCGGCAGTGAACGGTAGCAAACGGCAGTGACCACCTACCATCAGGTGGACCGCGTGCCGCTTTGCTATCTTTATACAATACATAAATATTTCCCTCCTGTTTAAATATAACCACTAATGGTAACTATTTCTAGAACTATAGTTCAGAAACCTTTAAATAGACTCATGAATTGACTTGCTGAAATAATTGATCAATTATTTATACCTACTCTGTGCTTAGAATAATGATATAATTGACGCTGTAATTGGCGTCAATCAAATAGATTCAATACAATTATTAAGTAATTGTATTCTGTTCTATTACAGAACTCTTCGCAACACCGCTCATTAGAAGAAAAATGATGTAATTATTGAGAGAAATGAAAACAACAGCTGGATTATTAAGTAATTACTAAAATAAAAACTGAGTATTTAGGTAGTATATATATAAATATAATGTTATCACTAAAATAATTTTCTGTATTGACTTGGCCGTTTTTAACACGGCTTTATTATCATTTTCTTGACCTGTATGTATGTAACGGAATCTATAAGCTTAATTTTCAAATATTGCGTAAAATTCGTGTGTTTGTACATTGAATATATTTACGAAAAACTAATTGGGGGCGATGTTAAAATAGTAAGAGTTTTCAATGTTTCTTAATTTTTTTGTCTGTCTGTTAGTCTGTTTGTCCAGGCTAATCTCCGAAAGTACTGGACGGATTCCAATGATTTTTTTTGGTGTATAGATACTAAGCCCGGTCAACATTTAGAACACTTTTTACTGCGGGAAAATCGCTCATTCCTACGGGAAATTCAGTAATATTTTATATGGCCGAACAACGTTTGCCGGGTCAGCTAGTTTAATATAAAATTTTGCCTAGGCGAGAACATGGAGACCATGGTTCGCACTGTTAAATAGTGATCAGATCTCATATACAGCTATGCTCACATGTAGAGCACACGCGCTAATTCTAAACCCTACCTTCACAAACTACATCTTTGTCGGATTATTGGCGGATTTTCAATTTTATTGTAAATTGTCTAATATTTTATTATTTATTCATTTTTTTGGTTTAAGTCTTTTTAATTGTATAAGATTTGAAAATTATATACAATTTTCAAATCTTATACAATTTAGTTTGTATGGGATACCCACAGAATCTTTATTTCCCTAATTTAAGGGAGGAGTTTAATTTATTGTATACTCCTTGTATACAATAAAACCTTTATACGTTTAATAATTCCACTGTTGACTCATATTGTAAGTTTTTAATTTGATTTTATTTTTTTTTATAATATTTTTTACTATTTATATTTTGCAATTCTTCCATTGGCAAAATAACTGTGCTCTTAATAAAAAAGAAAGTAAAAATTTCCACAGAACTTTCTTATATATAAAAAATAAAAAAATATATATAACTTAGGACTATTTCATCGATGAAAATGAATGTTAAATGTGCGCTAAGAACTAAGTATTACTTATCAGAGTTACCAGACGCTTTTTCACTAGTGCTACGAGCTACGAGATAAGCTACGAGCTACTAGCTAATGCTACGTCTCATAAGTAATACAAAAAAATACACTGGCTTCTACGTTTATCCAGAACTCAACGAATTTGTCAAGCAAAGGTATTTTTAATATTTTTTGTTGAAACCCACTACATCCTTCGATACCATAATTAAATTGTAAAGCTACACAATATGAACTAGGATTATGAATGTACGTAGTCTTACCTGTCTGATGCCGACGCTGCACTTCGCGTTCACGAAGTTAATGCCCTTATCGAGCATCTTGTACAGCTCGTAGACGAACTCCGAGTTCTCCTGGCTGATGACGTTCTTCTCGACGGTGCTCTCGAGCCACGAGCGCACGTACGGCAGGTAGCCCAGCTCGTTGGGGTCGATGTACACCATGCCGCAGCGGGATACCGTGGCCGGGGACGCCTGCGCCAGGTCCGCCACCTTCACACACACACACGCAGACGCCGTCAGATCATCGTATTTTAACTTTATTTTACGCTTTGTAGACTAACAGCACCATAGGATTTAATAATATTGTATATTAATGTAATTACAATTTTGACGTTTAATTTGCATCAAGCTGCATTATGTAATATTACATATTAATGTAATTGTAAGTTGGGTGTTTAATTTGCATTACGCTGATAATGAACTATAGTGGTGAAGGTATAGAAATATGCGATCACTACAGGATAGGTTACACTGATTCATGTCCCTCACTCCACTCATAAAACGTAAGTTTTTCTCAAGATCGACAACTTACTAACGTCATAGTCCTCAGGGAATGTATGGCACCTGTGGTAAAATTTAAGTTCAATTCAATCGTACTTGGAGAAGATTACAAATGTCCAAGGGCGGCAGTACCAACTGCATGTTCATTTGCTACCTTTATACGATAAATGTCACCTATATATACATTACACGGGGCTATACGGGTGTACTTTATCTAAATAACAAAGTTACTCTTTTAACATTACACAAACATAATTGGACACATATACATATAGTAACAATATGAGCCAAAGAAAAAAGGAATGTTTTCCTAATAAAATAAAAATTCCCACTACCCCAATAATGTGCACAACCCTTGTTCGTAACTAAGTGTAATATTTAATGCTAAAATATCTGAGGTCTTTTTATCATTTTTATCTCCAATTTTCGTGACGTATGTGATTCGTATTATCTTATCATTTCAGTTTGTTTTGAAGTAATTTTAGTTATTTTAGTTGCACTTTGGGATCAAATAATTGTACATTACGCAAGAGAATAATATAAAGTATGAAAATAACGTAAATACTAAACGAGGACAAAAATTAAAACCACCAAATTGCCATTAAACATTTTAATCTAAACTATTACATGATTGTAATAAGTGCACGAAACAGCACAACACTTTAGCAGTAGGATAGGAGTTCTCCGATGGTGCACGGCTTGAGACAGCATTCCGTAGCCACCATCCGCTTGCCGCGGGCGCCGCCCATGGCCTTGGCGTGGCTCGGCCGCACCCAGGGCCAGGCCACGTCGTAGTCCTGCACCGCGTTGGGCTGGTAGCGCTTCACGCTCGTCAGCTTGGCCTCGGGCCCCTCGCACATGTTGTCCAGCAGCTGGGCCAGGTTCCGTCCGCACACCTGCACGTAGCCGAACTCGAAGGACGCCGACAGCGCAGCCAGAACGAAGATGAACAGCACCTGGATCTTCATGGTTGTGTCGGAGTGGACCGTCGGTCTTGGATGCTGCTGGGACGACGAAAGCTCGGATTCTGTGTCCGTCATGGCTATTTCCGCACGTTATATACACACCGATCTCATCAATATTCAGTAGGAATCCACTGTGATCCTAATTCGATATGATTATGTGGTAAACAAGTTAAGAACGTAGGTGTTTAATGTGATTAAGGCATAAACAACCTTCATTGTTCGGTGACATAATCGTCTTGATGTATTCATCGCATATTAATGAGTAGGAATTTCAGAGATATAATACTCACAAGGAAATCGTAATGTCCTTTTGTAATATAATAAAAAAAAATTGAATAACCATATATGTACACCGCTATTTCCGCAATATCAAAATATAAAACGATTTTAATATCGTAGACTACCAGCAAATATTCGCTTCCTAGAAGCCAATAACTGCATGCCATGATATTTCTGTAAACCAATCACAAACACGCACGGTGAAGCGGGATATCTTCCCATATGAGAGGGTATATTTCCATCAGTGAGTTAATATAATTTGTAAGAAATATCACTATTTTGGTTGAAAATTTTTACGATTATAAAAGTACTGTTTGGTAGAAGACCTTACGGATGTAAAAGTATATTTAGCTGTTTCCCAGAAAACGCAAAAATGTTATTCTAGACAATGTTTCGGTTCTATGTACGGGTTAAGATTGCTATAAAGTATTTGTTAGCGTTGTACTATGAATTTTATTTAAGTAACAAGCTTACATACAATAATCTGGTAGCTAGTGATCTCTGCCGTCCGGTGTTCATATTTAATTATTTTTAATAGTAATATAATTAAAATCCTTTGTAAAAAATATTGTTTTAAGCCACTGCAGAGCTTAAAACTGCAGCACCAGAGAGTCCTCCAATACATTGACCTTGATATAGAGCCTTTCTTACAAAACTATACATTAATATCTCAGGAGGAAATCCGTCCTACATTTTGTGTGTACGAGATGTGTGTAGTGTGATGTGTGTAATATTTTTAATTGTTTAAAAAATAAAGCCAAGACACGGTATTACTATTTTTAACAGACTTCAAAAAAGAGAGGAGGTTTCAATTCGACGTATACATTTTTTTTTGTATGACCACGCATAACTTTTTGCAGAGTAGGCTGATTTTAATATTTCTTTTTGTTAGGTAGGTTTTATTCCGAAGTTGGTCTATTTTCTTTTTCATAATTATTCGATCTTACCAAGTGTATATGAAGTGAAGGAGGAGATGGCGCCGACATCAAAATTTTTAATTATTTTTTACTTTTTAGTTCATCTTGAAGTCGGTTCTATTTTGGTGAACATTTTTTTATTAAATTTAATTAATTATAATTTCTTAATTACTTTCAAATTTACGTGGTCTTACCTCGAACACCATATGCACGTAGGGCGTAAGCTTGATCCGCTCGGAGTTGGAGAGGCACAGCATCTTGTTGTCGTCGAGCACGGTATTCATGTTCTCTATCCACACCGCGTCCACCGGCCCGTCGCAGATCAACCACTGGTGGTCGGTCGTCTCGCTCTACGGGACAATGGATTCTTTCTTTTATCGGTTTAAGACAGCATAAGACCACACAGTCTGTCTGTAAGTGGTCAATACCCCCCGTGGACATTTGTTAGTAGTCCAAAGGCGATCATGTCGGACCTGATGTTGATCATAAATACATTGCTGCCCCTGAGGACCAAGATGTCCGTATCGTATCTAAGTGTAGCCGACAACCACAATTCTACAAAGCCACTACGCTAAGGTTGCTTTGTGGAGGATTATGTGGGTGTTCCTCCCCGGGCTAACCACCAGAAATCTAGACCAGACTTATGGTAATTACAATAATATTGTTTCATTGCTCGATACCGGTCTATTCATACTGTGAGAAGTTTTATGCCATGGCTCATTTTAGTACTTAGGCTTTTTGACAATCTTTTAGAACGTGGACTTATTCACGATGTTTATATTTACATTTCATCAATTGAGAACTTTTTATGTTTTTTGTACACAGATCATTAAAAATAAATTGAAGCCAAATAAAAATGTAAAATAATGCAAAAATCCATGCTAAGGGGGGCTTGGGTGCAGTTGTAGATTCGAGGTGAAACATAGGCTACTTATTCAAAAATCAATCCTAAAGGGCCAATAGGATGACATTGGGGATGAAAGTGTAAAACTTCGCCATTTTTGTGAAAATAGGTAGACTGACAATTTATGATGTCAATGTTAACTTGATAGTGGTAGTATTGATTGCCAACTCAAGTTGTTCAACCGGGGAGGTGGTGGTCACCGCCACCCTCATAATCCTCCGTGAAGCAATTCTTGTGTTTCGGTTTGGAGACGAGTGGTTGCCGCCTATACTTACACACGAGACCAACATCTTAGACCTCGAGGGTAGCAACGCATCTGTGGTCAACCTCAACTATCGTACTCGGTCGTAGTGTAGGTGTGTTGAAGTTGTCGTGATGGAAGTGTTGGTTCCACGAAAGTTTTAGTTTAGGTGTGTTGTTATGATGGGTACAATGGGTATGTTACTGCGATATATTAATGATTGTAATATGTTTTGGTGTGTGGGTTAGCGGATGATTTAGTGAGATAGGTGTGTTGGAATGCTACATGATTTTAGGGTGATAGGTGTATTATTGTGATAATGTTATTTTTTGTGATAAATGCGTAGGTGTAGTGAGTTATGTTGGTGTGATTGGTCTACAGTAAAGTAGATTGATTGGTGTTTTGGGGTGTTGCAATGAGTGAGTTTGTGTGGTGTGCTGTGGTGCTGTGGTGTGCTGGATGCGTAAATGCAATGGCCAAATACAAATTAAAAAAATATATATATTCACCGTCAGATACAAAAATAACACTAAATAAACGTTAATGCAAAATTGCATAGTAAAATTATTCAAATGAAAGTAATACTTTGAGCGTATATTTTAGGTTAAGATAGACCGAAAGAAAAAGTCGACGGAAAAACAATAGAAGGTTAATATATATATACACACACACACACACACACACACACACACACACACACACACAAACACACACACACAAACACACACGGGTGCCAAACGGCACGGTTCTGGCATACTTGCCTATCTTCTCTTTCATAGCTCTCCTCATACAACACGCGCACACACACACACACGCTTATTTCGGTGACTCTTCAGATCGCGTTCAGAGGTTAGAGAGCAAGTAGGACTGAAAGAAAGTATTGGTGTAAAAATGAGAAAGGGAATGCTCTGGTGCTGGTGGTGATGCTATAATATTAATTAGTATCATTGAAAGTAGTTAATTGGTTATCATTTTTAATTTCTGTAAAGACGAATTTTCGTCTCATTCAAATATTCAATCAATAAAAAAAATGTTCAATCGATGGAACCGACTTCAAAACGAACTAATAAGTGAAAATATTTTATAATTTTGATGTCGGTGCCATGTGTGCCAGGAGAGGACGTATATGAGCTGAAGGAGGAGATAGCTTGGCACTCTGGTGTAATGCTGAAAATTTTAAATGGACTGATTTACATACAAATATACAAACAAACTCAAATACTGTATAATAATATGTAAAGATAATAGCAAACATTGTGTAAATCGGATGACAGGAACAACTTGACATTGCACCAATAAAAAAAACAAATGCATAAGTTGGTTTTAATGTTTAAAAAAATACCTACCATAGCTTCTAATAATATTAATGTATTAAGAATAATGTCAACATATGCGACATTTCCCATGGACCGTTCATTGGAAAAAGGGTTTGTTTCCGATATCAATAATAATTTAGTATGTTATTTTTTACATGTCCTCAAAACAATGCAAAAATTAAAATACCAATTACACTGGCAACAGTAGTTCACGAGATATTGGTGATTGAAGATTTATGAAATAAAGAGGTCTGTACTACTTCGAATGCCACTATTTAGCATATTAACCTTTATATCTAGAATTTAGAAATGAAAAATAATCACTAAAATGACATATTTTTTGGATTTGTTACAAACTTATTTTTTTTTTAAACATGAAGTATTGTGTTAATATTTTACGCCAAGTTTCGTAAAGGGGCGCGTAGTCGTTTAAGAGCTACATGTATTCAAATGCCGCAACGCAGCGGCAGTCTCGTACTCGCTCCTATTCAGTTAGCGCGACTCACATAAGTGTTCATTTGAGTAATAGCCGTATAATGACGTAAGTTATGTCTTTGTGGTTCAATAGAAACTCAATGGCACTTTATAATAAAACAATAATATATATGAAAATAAATCCCTATTTTCCTTATCATGCGCATCACGCGTGAACGGCTAGACGGATTTCGCAAATTCCTTTTTTTTTATTGTGTTTGTGGGGGTAATTCGGTTAACCTTAACACTTCCGCTGACTTTGACAATGACAGTCCAC
>DWNR01005342.1:0-10240 GCA_018250455.1 Polygonus leo
ACGTTATTATTAAATGTGAGTTTTAGTGCGGCATTTCCTGGAAACGTCATGCTGTGGGTTGTTATGGAATTTAAGATACTTCATCTTAAATTCCATAACAACCCACTTTTAGTACTTTGCCTTATTTCATGCTAATAGCATTATAAAAGTTTATAACTACTGGTGTAGAGGCCACACTGAAAGTGGAATAATTATTTTGTTTTTGCCTTAGTATCAGGATTAAAGTATGAAAGTGTAGTGTCGTTGCTTTTTCGTACTTTAATACATTTATTAAGCAATTCTTTTATAATTCAGGATTCGATAAAATCACACATAATCACCATAGAATATTTCACTGCAAACTTATTCAGAATATGGTTTTTATACAATAAAATATTAAACCACCATGGACAAGATTGCATGAGTAATAAACATTTATTTTTTACAAATAAAGATTACCCACGATGACCTGAAGACCTGAAGTAATTGTGTCAATATTTTAATTTAAGAAATAGTTATCAAATATCTATTTCGTTTATAGATCGTTATTTTGAACGAATATTTGAAATTTGAAAAGTAGTTACTGAAGTTCTCAACAAATCATTTATAAAAACTAGTTTGGATAATCTAAGACGAATTTAACAATAAAATAAATTACTATACATATCATTGATGAAAGGAAAATATATAAAACATGACCTAGATAAGGAACGCTTCCAAGTTTTAGATTTTAAGACGACATTTTATCGTGACAAAATAATGACGGTTAGAATATTTTTTGGCTCTCCAGTCTTCCGTTTTATATCAGGTCGTAGACGTCATTACATTTTTCTCTTAATAAACATTTCTTGGTGAATGTATAATGGCTGTAAGAAGTTGTCGTGTGAACTTCTGGCACGAGTGGATAATGAGTTGCCAAAATAGACACCGATGTATGGTTTGACACGGTTTTGTTGCCGGCCAAGTGCAGCGGTAAATATCGGTCAAGTTTACGTTATAGTTCAACTATCCGTTAAAATGTCATACTTGATTTAGATGCCATATAAAAATATAATGAAATCGGCCAAGTGCCAGTTAGACTCCCAAGAAAAGTTTCGTACTACCTACAAAATTCTTAAAGCAAGCATAATTATTTAAAGCCATTTAGAATTTATTTCTTACTTTAATCAGTGTTACCATAACATATATATTAACACACTTTAATTTTAAAGTTTAAGTGTCTACCAATTACGCTTAAAAGATAATCTGAAAAAATCGAACTTCAACAAAGAAACGATAAATAATTGTATAATTTTAATGCGTTAACATGCATAAAAGGAATTTATATACATGTATATAGAACCTCCTTCGTTGTAAAGAGGGTTAAAAAATATAACAAATTGTATAAACTAATCTAAAAATCTAAAATGATAAAATGTAATCTAATTCTGAGTTTGGGTCGCAGGAATAAAACTTATTCCTAAATTAATAAATCGGATTCTCATGACCAACCGAAGACCTTTGAGATCCCCTGAGAATTGAGACTTATTTGTGTACGTCCCTTACAAAATTCATAAATTAAAAACCAATAAAAGTAAAGGGAAGTAGGTCATATAAATATGTATATGCTACGGTGATTATTGCAAAAGGACGACAACTGAAAACTGAACATAATTATGTCATATTGCCATTAATTTTTTTTCTCAATATATGTTATAAGTGTTTTGATAATTAAATTTGATACATATTTCGTATATAGTTTCATGAAAACACTTGTTAAATGGTATTGACTTAAAGATGGAATATTTATATCGTTGAAATTAAAAAGTTTAAGTTTCTTTCGTAAACACGTGGTAAAATATTGATTACGCTACAAAATTTGTTATAATTATATATATGGGAAGTAGGTTATTGACGAATAGTGGGAATTCAGTAATACACATTTTAAAAACATACAAATGCCTGAAGCCTTAGACGTTGCTACGCAAAATCATGCTCAGATAGGCTTTGGATACAATTTGGGGTTGATTACGGGTGTCAATGGGCCACCATCACTATCATTAGGTGCACTGCTAGATCATTAGATAGGTCTAATTATCAGAATCACACCACCCATAACTACTTACTAGATACTTCTTCGTCTTGAGCCCTCTAGATTCAATGATTTTATTTTATCTTCTTTATATCTTCTTGCCAGGTTTGAGAACCTCGTATTTTTCTACAAAAAAAAATTAGACTAATATTCTAGCATCATTTCAAAAATTCTATTCTAACTTCACCACGAAAGATGCTGTAACTTTTGCTTCACATGCCGAAAACGATATTTTCAAAGATTTTGCAAGAATAATACATCAAAAAGAGATTTTTTTATAAGTGAAATTTAGATTTCTAGGTCGAACCACTTATAACACTTAAAGTACGACTTTTACACCCGATACTGACAGGTATATAATACTGCACATAACTGATTGATACAGGTAATTATTCCTACTAGTCAAAATTTACGATTATTTATCAATACACTACATACAAGTGAAATATGATAAACGTTGTGCATAATTTTTGCAAATTGGTAAGAAAAAACTTACTTCTGGATATTTGGATATGGATTTGCTACAAAGATAATGTACGATGTAATTATTGTAACAAATGAAGCAAGTTTTGAACTCCAATAAGGTCAATTATGATCTATAACCACCAAAGTGAAGCTACACGCCAACGCCATGCTTATAGTATCATCGGCATTATTGGTCGTCATATAAATTTTCATTTAGGGCGGCCTTTTGGGAATTCCTTCACTCGTAATAAATACACGCTACGTGGACATATTTTTGTGTTCATAGGAACGCACCCTTCACGGGAGTCTAAATGAAACGTTAATATAAATGTTGCCTCATGTAGGCTCACTTTAATCGAGTTTCCTTGGCATGAGGTAATTGGTCCTTTATAACCCCGCTTTGGTAGTTCGAGTCACCGGTATAATTACGTTTTCTTTATGAAACCATTTTATGGATAAATTAACTAATATAATTAGGTATATGTAAGATTAGCAGACAACTATGTTCATCTAATATCAGTTTAACAAAATAATACAGTGCTTAGTTCTCATTAAACTTTCGGTTTTTTTATCCTTAATATACGATTATTTATCATCGATTACTCAAATAAATATCCTTATATAATATAAATTACATATTTACTTATTCTCTTTTGTTGTTAAACATAAAACAATAAACAATCATTTTGTTAAAATGTACTAGATTTGTGGCTATAAAACCATTTTAATGTTAGGTTTTGAAATGCAACACTGTAATTATGTCACTAATCTGCATTATTTTATTTTTAAAATACTTTGAAACACTAAGTAAATTTTATATTTCCACATTTATATGAGATTAATTCTCTAAATAAAATTCGTAACCCGCAGAAACACAATGTATATTTTTAGTTTATGATTTTATGTTAAACAGTAACATAAATGAAATAAATATACGAGTATGTCACTCCAGAATATTATATTTAGTAAGTAATCGTTATTTTAATCATTAATGACAAAGAGTAGAGACTTTTGTAAATTGAAAGAATCATCATGAATTTGGATTAAAAGTAGATGATATAGTTTTTTGCACATATCTCAATGTAAATTAATCAAAAACTCTTTGTTTTCGTAGCGTACTCTTTCCTATAAAAAGCTTTTGAAATAGCACTTACATTGAAATCACAGGCAGAAATATTAAAATCACAGATTATGTGTAATCTACTATCAATATTTTATCCCATCCCAAAATAAATATATGAGATCCAAAGAGCAAAGCCCAATATAAAACTCGTTAACGATTGTGATACAAAAATAGACGTTATACAATATCTGCGAGGTTATCGCGACGAAAATATTATTTCCTTCTCAATTTCGCGAACAATAAATTGTTTTGTAACAGTAATTGAGTATACGTGATAGAACATAATTCAGTTTTTCCGGTCCTGATGTAAAAAGGATGCCTCAACAGTGATAATGGGTCGAGGGACGGAGGAGGCAGAAAAAGTTGGCCGATAGATGAAAGTAATTTGCCGCTTTAATACTAGCGACCCAATTTTTACTTGTCCACAATATTGCATTTCGTGTTTGTAGTCATTAGCCCTTTTATACCTACCACTGCTACGACTACTTTATCGCTTGCTATAAAAATAGCATAAAATATACATACGTATATGATTACTTTAAAAGTACGATATCATTCATGGTCATAAAATAATATCATGAGTATTCCACTTATGATAAGAATTTTGAAGCATTTTGAAAATAGTTTAAACATAATACATTGATCTGCGTATATCCCCAAAAACATTTAACGGCGAACCTACCCAAGTACTAAGTAAGAAAACTCGCCCTTGACGTGTTGAATGCCACTAATGTTCTTAACTTGAATTAAGCCTCCTCTACTACTCATGAAAAGAGATTTAAAGTCTGTACAATTAAAATTTGATTATTAGTGCTTACATTGGGAGCTTACACAATTTAATTTTCCGTATTAATGCGAGAGAGCCGACATATTTTATGCAGAATTCATTGTGATAAGAATGGTGATTCATATTGATTTTGACAGAAGTACCCATTTATTGCATTCGAAGTCACACGGAATTATATTCGTGCTAATTATTGAGTCACAAGTACGAACGCAGTACTTGTCGCATTCGTTTTAATTAATTAATTCCTGCATTAATAAATTAATGGAGGATTTTAATGAAGTATTAAAAGTAATCAACGTTGTTTTGGATCGAATGGTAGTTAGTGGTAGTATCGACTTAGTTCTCAGAGATCTTATTGCATTTATAATCATAACAGGCAGAGAGGTAATCCTATTTACTTCGCGGCAGCAGTGTTACACACCTTCAGAATATGAATTGCATGCTTGTTTGTCTCTTGAATTACATACAGAGTTAAGCAGCAGTTATTGTCATCAAAATTGAAGAGTTCCATAAGAAAATATAAAATTCTAAAGAGACACAACGATAGAAATCAAAGTTTTAGATAAGACGCGTACGAAGTATCAAGATTGGAGCATAAAAATATGCAGGTACACCTAGAAAAATTCAGACATGTAGATTTTCATCATAATGAATATGACCTAAGTTATATTTTGTCTTAGAATGTACTCATAATTCTCACGATTTTTTACGAGAGATGGTAGAGTAAAAGCGAAATATTTTTATCCTAATATAACTTGTATAATATATCGTTACATATTATCATTTTCATAAAATTAATTGGAAAATTCCCTTTAGCGGCTCTCCACGTTATTTCGTACGCTTGTGGAAATACGTGGCCTAATTAAATAATTTGCTACGTGTGCCTAAGATCGTCTCAGGAATACTGTTCAGCTCTGATTTTGGTATGTTGTGTAAATGTTACATCAGATTACATTACTTAACCGCAACTTTGGAACACAGATAAGTCATTGTTATAAATATTTTTAATATTAGCGAAATAAGCCGAGTACATAATTTATACATAATACATAATTTTTTTCTTTGAAACGAATGATAATAAATAACGATAACATAAAAATTGATCACAATTTAAATACTTTAAAATTGGGGTGTATTTTAATACCCTCTATTATCGATGAGCCTACAAGTATACCGAATACATCTAGAAAAACTTATTTTGGCATCTGTTGTTTTTATAAAATCTTCTCATATTATTATCTATTTTTTTTTGTTTTATGTACAGAAATCGATCAGATATAAATTTTTTTTATATGTATGTAGAAACGAAAAATTCTTATTCAAAAGGAACAATCAGTGACTGCATGACATATCCCGGAAATGCATTTAACGGACGTTATTATTAAATGTGAGTTTTAGTGCGGCATTTCCTGGAAACGTCATGCTGTGGGTTGTTATGGAATTTAAGATGAAGTTTACTTTGCCTTATTTCATGGTTATAGCATTATAAAAGTTTATAACTACTGGTGTAGAGGCCATACTGAAAGTGGAATAATTATTTTGTTTTTTGCCTTAGTATCAGGATTAAAGTATGAAAGTGTAGTACTCGTTGCTTTTTCGTACTTTAATACATACTATTAAGTAATTCTTCTATAATTCAGGATTAGATAAAATCACACATAATCACCAAAGAATATTTCACTGCAAACTCATTCAGAACATGGTTTTTATACAATGAAATATTAAACCACCATGGACAAGATTGTCTGAGTAATAAACATTTATTTTTCACAAATGAAGATTACCCACGATGACCCGAAGACCTGAAGTAATTGTGTCAGACGAAATTCCCTTAGCTTGCATTGAGACAGTAATGCTTTGTAGACGAATACATTACACGGCTATACGAATAACTTATACGTGTATAAGTGTCCATATTATACAGGTACATGCCATGATGGATTGTACGTACGTTTTAGTGTTACTTTTCTGTACTCCTTACCTGTCACCATTTGACAAATTGGTATAATTACGCGGAAGTTCTTTTACTTGTATTTTTATTCCCATTTGCTAGCATTCATGCATAAATACCCTTATAGACTACATTAACATACTTTATTGATGCTTAGATTTCGAGTTTGATACCGGGTCTCTCGACGGGTACTTTAATTTTAGATATAGTTATCAAATATCTATTTCGTTTATCGGTCGATATTTTGAACGAATATTTGAAATTTGATTAGTAGTTACTGAAGTTTTCAACAAATCATTTATAAAAACTCATCCAATCCAAGACTGATTTAAATCATTTGTAAAAACTCATCCAATCCAAGATCATTGATGAAAGGAAAATATATAAAACATAACCTAGATAAGGAACGTTTCCAAGTTTTAGATTTTAAGACGACATTTTACCGTGACAAAATAATGACGGTTAGAATATTTCGTGGCTCTCCAGTCGTCCGTTTTATATCCAGTCGCAGACGTAATTACATTTTTCTCTTAAAAACATTTCTTGGTGAATGTATAATGGCTGTAAGAAGTTGTCGTGTGAACTTCTGGCACGAGTGGATAATGAGTTGCCAAAATAGACACCGATGTATGGTTTGACACGGTTTTGTTGCCGGCCAAGTGCAGCGGTAAATATCGGTCAAGTTTACGTTATAGTTCAACTATCCGTTAAAATGTCATACTTGATTTAGATGCCATATAAAAATATAATGAAATCGGCCAAGTGCCAGTTAGACTCCCAAGAAATGTTTCGTACTACCTACAAATTTCTTATAGCAAGCATAAGTTTTTAAAGCTTTCAGAATTCTACTAGCGCCATTTATAGATATTTAACAAAAATTGTGAATTCTTATGGATTACCCCAGCTCATTTATTTTTTACTTTTATAGAGTGACATCATAGTATATATATTAACAAACTTTAATTTAAAAGAAGTGTCAACAAATTATGCTTAAAACATGAGCTGAAAGAAAACGCCAAAAACACCTGTCTCATTAACACGCATTGGGTACGGAACTCTAAAAAGATTTAACTTCAACAAAGAGACGACAAATAATTGTATAATTTTAATGCGTGAACATGTATATACCTGTGTATAACCTCCTCCGTTTTAAAGACGGTTTAAAAAATATAACAAATTGTATAAACTGATCTAATGATAAAATGTAATCTAATTCTGAGTTTGGGTCGCAGGTTTAAAACTTATCCCTAAATTAATAAATAGGATCCTCATGAGCAACCGAAGACCTTTGAGATCCCCTGAGAATTGAGCCTTAGTAATATGAATTTACTACGGGTCATACACAAAGTATGACCCTTACTAAATTCATCAATTACCGACAAATAGTAGTAAGAGCACATTTTTATTTGTAACTAGTAGGTATATGTAAATATGTATATGCTACGTTGATTGATGCAAAAGGCCAAAATGGCTGAAGAAAATTATGTCACATTGCCATTATATTTTTACTTAAGTTTATTGATATTTAAATCTGATACATATATTCATAAAAATACTTGTAAAATGATATTGACCTGAATACACGCTAAAATACACGTATGGGTATTGAAGATGGAATATTTATATCGTTGAATCTTATTAAAATTTTAAGTTAGCTCAATTCGGTGCTTCCGTAATAATTGTCTAGTAATTTTAAGAATTTTTCAGAAAAACGTGTTACAATATAATCAATATTGCGCCAGGTTTTTTCTGCTACAAAACTACTTAGGTATAGTTATAGCACTACAAAATAACATATAATTCCAAAAAAGAGAGTTATTAATATTTGACTCTCAGGTGAAAAAAGTGGAAATGCAGTTAAAAATATTTAAATACCAGGCAAATGTCTAAAGCCCTTGCTACGCAATTATCAGACTCACACTACCCATAACTACATGCTAGATACTACATCGTCTTAAGCCCTCTAGATCCAGTGGTGTTTATCTATCTTCTGTATATCTTCTTGCCATATGTTAAGAGCCTAGTATATATCTACTAATATTCAAGCATCATTTCAAAAATTCTATTTAACTTCACCACGAAAGATGCTTTAAACTTTTGCTTCACAAGCCGAAAACGATATTTTCAGACTAGCAAGAGTAATACAGTGAAAAGAGAATTTTTTATAAGTGAAATTTAGATTTCTAGGTCGAACCACTTATAACACTTACAGTACTATGGCGCCGACTTTTTCAAACGATACTGACAGGTTAAGTAATGATGTATAAAATTGATCCTTGCATAGGTCATTTATATAAGACAAAAAATACTATAATTTCCGAATACATATGCCACAAGTCAAAATCTTTATTCAGAGCAGCAGCAACAAAAATAAGAATAGTCATGCTGACATCTAAACACTGGCTTACGAGACAACTAGCCTTCTGGGGCTTCTGGAGCATGATCCGATAGGAGGAAATTACTACAACTAAATTATGTAAAAGCAGGAAATCTATTTGATAGTTAATATGTACCAACAATTCATCAAACTGTTTTTAAATACTGTAACTTTTAACAATTTCAACCGAATTGTTCACTTAAAATTTATATTATAAATAATGTAAAACATTTACTACAAAGATAATTGAATGTGGAGGTCTTAAACGAAGCACGTTTTGAGCTTTAATAAGGTCAATTATGATCTATAACCACCAAAATGAAGCTACACGCCAACGCCATGCTTATAGTATCATCGGCATTATTGGTCGTCATATAAATTTTCATTTAGGGCGGCCTTTTGGGAATTCCTTCACTCGTAATAAATACACGCTACGTGGACATATTTTTGTGTTCATAGGAACGCACCCTTCACGGGAGTCTAAATGAAACGTTAATATAAATGTTGCCTCATGTAGGCTCACTTTAATCGAGTTTCCTTGGCATGAGGTAATTGGTCCTTTATAACCCCGCTTTGGTAGTTCGAGCCACCGTTATAATTACGTTTTCTTTATGAAACCATTTTATGGATAAATTAACGAATATAATTAGGTATGTGTAAGATTAGCAAACAACCATGTTTGTAACTGAAATAAATGTACAAACATTTATTTCACTTACAAATATCAATTTAACCAGTATTTATAGTGCTTAGTTCTTAATTAACCATCGGGTTTTTTTATCCTTAATATACGTTTTATTATTTAATATTTATTATTTATCATCATACATATTTACTTATTCTCTATTGTAATTAAACATCAAACAATAAACAATCAATTTGTTAAAATGTACTAGATTTGTGTCTATAAAACCATTTCTACTGGTAGGTTTTGAAATGCAAGACTGTAATCTTCTCTGCTTAAAGTTAGTTAAGTTACCTGGAGCTCGTTTCGTCTCGCCACAGATTTTAATTATCTCACTAATCTGCATTAATTTATTTTTAAAATACTTTGAAAAACTGACTACATATTTCCACATTTTAATATGAGATTTCGAGATCTCAAAAATTGAGAAATCCGCATGTTCATTTGTACAATAATTATTTATACTATAATTCCACAACACAATGTATATGTTTATGATTTTATGTGAAACAGTAATACAAATGAAATAAATATACGAGAACCTAACTCCCGAACGTTATATTTAATTGAGACTTTTGTAAATTGAAAATGTCATCATAACTTATACAAATAAATTATTTTTTTGTGTAATAAGTAGACAACATACCTATATAGTTATTATAAATATCTCTATGTATATTAATCAAAAACTCTTTGTGTTTTCGTAGTACTCTACTCTATGCTCGTAAAAAGCTTTTGAAATAGCACTTACATTGAAATCACAGGCAGAAATATTAAAATCACAGATTATGTGTAATCTACT
>DWNR01005343.1:0-10240 GCA_018250455.1 Polygonus leo
CTGTAGAGTACAGTCGCCGATATAAATGCGACTCATTAATCAGCGTAATTAGATCATTACCGCGGATAGAGTTACCCGGACCACTATCGCCGTCCCAGCATCTTGAAGGATGATAGAAAAAGTTTAATGTCGCTACAGAGCATTATTGTACTGGATAATATGTTTTGGTAGTACTACATAAGACATGAGTTTTTTTACCTTCGAAATAAATGGTAATTTTGTCATCATTGATAGTATTTGTAAGATATAGCAAAATATTAGTTATTACGAGTTTAGAGAATTCTTAATGACTTGAAATAATGTGATAGGTAAATCAAATCTAGGGACTTCACGTGTAATATGGACTTTAATGTTTTTGGTATAAATGAAATTCAAAATAACTGTAAATTCTGTATTAAAAATCTTTCGTAGTTTATTGTGACAGAGATGGCTGTAGAGTACAGTCGCCGATATAAATGCGACTCATTAATCAGCGTAATTAGATCATTACCGCGGATAGAGTTACCCAGACCACTATCGCCGTCCCAGCGTCTTGAAGGATGATAGAAAAAGTTTAATGTCGCTACAGAGCTCTTATTGTACTGGGTAATGTGTTTTAATGAGTGTAAGCGATACTTCTGTAATTAAAGATATATAAATTAAAGATATTTACAGTATTTTATCCTTTTGTATTGTGATAGTTGTGTCTGTTCGATGATTTCAAAGTGAATTTCATTTCATCACTGGCTGCTATATTTAATTCTGAGTAAATCTTATGAATTGTCAGGTGGTAGAACTCGAAACTCTTTATGTACTGAAATAACGTGATAAAACATATTTTTTTATAATTTCTTCAGCCGATTATAATATGTTCCGAAAGACTTAAGAAGCACGAAATATTTTTTAACGACGTGTAAAAGGTTCAGCGACTGTTTCTTGGTCCACTGTCTGTTCGTGATGTAGACTGATTAGTAGCTGATATTCCATGCATAGGCCCGTAGGTTATATTGCATACAAATATTGGATGTGAATAGTGATTTGAGGTAGATGTCGGATACAATTCGGGAAAATCCTTATGTAACATTTATCTACACACTGCTGCTGTATTTGATTTTCTTCGAATTTATTAGACGCACTGTTGTATTGTTTTGTAAATTGTGTTACTATTAAAAATCCGCAAATAAGTTACAGGAATTCAATCAATTGGATCAAAAATGCCAAGTCTCAATGGTTTAACCAGTTTGAAAGACTAATATAAAACATCCTAGTATAGTCTACAGAAGGTCAAACATTTATCATCCATTCCAAATAGAACTCCTTACTTAATTGGCGTTGGTTCTAGAAGATCTACGACAGCAGTAAACTTTGTACTGAAAACTCTTACGCTTATTTTTCTCTTCTGTAATCTCTGTCTTCTATTTCTACTAAAGAACTGATTCAAATGCTCGAACCATTTGAAGCATGAAGTCAATAACCCAAGAAAATTCTTACAGCAATCTTTCTAAGCAAACGCTTTAGAAATAGCACGCAGAGCAAAGCAATGCAATGATAGAATTTAAAGATAAGCATAATTATAATGAATTTATCATAATTGCACAGGCAAACTCGGTATGGAATGATCTATTATGGTTAATTTTATGCTAATTACACTATGAATAAAATTTGCACTGAGAACGAAGGTATCTCTGTAACGTTAATTGTATGTTAGTTTATACGCCTGTCAAATGGGTGTATGAAATATTTTGACGTTAGTATTAAATTTAGAGTATGAAATTTATGTACGGTGTCTCAGTAAGGAATCAAATTGTAAGAAGTGAAAAAACATACTAATTTAATGTTTTATTTGCATTTTTTTCTGTAAATATGTATGGGGGTATTATTAACATTTAGATATCTAACAAAATATTGATCAAATTGCCAATGTTGTTCGGTATACAATCTTTAGATGAAATTTTTCTTTATAAGTCAGGATTGTATTGGACAAAATTGACGTGAAATTTCTTCTTTGAGTTGTCGCACATAGGCTTTACATTAACGAAAACTCCAAAGAAAATAATCCGAACAATTTATATTGTATACATTTACCGGTTTTGGAGACAATAACTGACTGTCAAGAATTGTATTGCAAAGATGTACTGCAGAATTTCGTAGTAGTGAATCGAAAGTGCAATGGTGGCCATGTAACTAATATTTTATTTCATTCGTAATTTTTATCCCTTCTACCTACATTCATATCTAAGAATTAGTATTTTCTAAAATAATATACTTTTAATACTTTTAAAATTCAAGATGTAGCTAAGATACCCTGTAGTATTTATTTTAACCTTTAAAAGTTAAGTTCGTATAAAATAATGATAACTTAATGGTTCATATTCCTTTACAGGGTTCTGAGGTGAAATTTCATGCGTCTTATCTCTGACTCTTCGCAGAAATACGCTTCGATGAAATTAGAATTGAACCATCTCGTTTTTGGAATAAACAATCCTTGAGAGACTTTCAAAATGTGAAGCTTACAATTATTATTGTACTAGGCTAGGGTGATGGAATACGTGCTATTTTAAATACTTCTTACAAGTTATCGCCGTCGCTAACTTAGATGCAGGCCTCATTTCGCTCCTTTTTTAAATAATCCTTTTTCGTAGTGCTCTGAAAACACCTCGGAAGCTCATGCCACATCTTCCACATCTTACTCACATAAGGGAATACGCAAACTAAACTGTTTTGTACCGCCACGAGTCCAGTTGATATGAATGGATGTCTCATGTAGAAGTCTAAGTCCTCGTTTTCATGTAAAAGAATCTAGTTGACCAACACTTATTTATAACTGTAAATATGAATGGTATTAAAACATATAGATATATCTTCATTCAACATTTGTAGCTTTATAAATAAATATTAAAAGAAATACCACAAACCCAACTTAAAACAACATTAAGCGCTCTAAGAATACGTTTATCGGAATCATAATACTTGATTGTAAACATAATTGGCTACTTATAATAATTTTTCCGCGTTCCTTACTCCGTCGGTCTTATATCGAGCGGCTTAATTGGAGCCGCTATGATTTATTATCGTTAATTTTATGATAATGAGAGTATGAATAATTTGCGGGAACTATTCTGCAAGCTACTGATATATAGTCCGAGCAGGATGTTAGAGATAAACATTGCTAAGCAAATGCCTAAGAATTCATGGGTCTATTCTTAGATTGTTTTAATTAACGATTCGATTCCTTATTAATGAGTTTTCGATATCGAATAACCAAGTATACATTGGTTGAATAGGGAAACCTTTATTTTGGCGGTAAAATAACGAGGTCAATGATAACCTACATACTTTGTGTGCAGTCGTTACTGATTGACAGCTCCGGTCAAAACGTGCCCAAACGTAATAGTAAATTCATACACATTAATGCATACATAAATTTTCATAATATTTTTTTCCCATTTGAGACTTATTAGTGCTATAATACATTTTATAATTATGTAATATTTTATGATTAAAGAATACTTTACATTGTGTTGTACATGTATATATTAAGATGATTCAATTAAAGATATTAGGATGATTCATAAAAATAATCTTACTGTTGAAGTTAGTAAAAATATAATGCTACATAAAACATACATTTTAATTCTCTGATATAAATCTTTGTACCACATCGTTTAATACTGTAAAAACTATGATTTACCTATGTCCATGGAAAAAAATCTAATATAAAATAATGATAATACCATAATTAAAAAAGTATAGTGATCGAAGTAAAGTATAAAACGTTTAAGTCTGAAAATCTTAAGTGATTAAAATTCAGATTGTTTAGTTAAAAGTTCAAAGGTATACCTTCAAATTATTTTTGACACAATTTAAATACCAAATAAAGAAAACAATTTACTCCTAACTTCATTATGTCGCACTTGGATGATATGCTGCCGGTCTCAAGCGCATCCTCTAACGCGAAAGGGCAAAAACAAAACAAAACGATCACAATCGAACGAATATTCGATTACATACGATTTATTTAAAATTAAAATTTTCACACCGTGTAGCGAACATCGGAATAGCCCCCGGGCGCCGTATAGAACGGGAGCGGATTGTAATAAGTCGCTCGTAATTTATGTTACACGCAATTAAAGTAAGATTGTTGCGGCCGTGGCTTGGGTACGCGTTTTATGGGATGCGGGTGGCGAGTAGCGATGATTGTGTAGCGAGTGGTTAGAACTACTCGGTTTTTGTAAAGGGGGCCGTGGGCAGTCAATAGTTTGGATTATACTCGTATAGTGCGTATTAGGAGAGTTTATTTCATTTTGTTTTGTGGATAGTAAGAAGCGAAGTGTTAGGTTAGGTTAGGTTAGGTTAGTAAGTCGCTCGTAATTTATGTTACACGCAATTAAAGCAACATAGTTGCGGCTGCGGCTTGGGTAGTAGTCTTATATTGTGGGGGTAATGAATAGCAAGGGTTTTTGGTTGTGCAGCGAGTGATTGAAGTCATAACTCGTCTTTTAGAATGTGGGTGGAGGGGAGTAAAAGATTTTTGGGTTACATGTATGTTGTAGCGAAGAATTTAAGTTAATAGCGCGTTTTGTTACTGTTTTATATTGTGGATAGGAAGAAGCTAAGGGTTAGATTAGGCTAGAAAGTCACTCATAATTTATGTTATACGCATTTGAAGTACTCGTAAGATAGTTGCGGCCGTGGCTTCGGTGCTTGTTTTATGGAATATGGCTGGAGATTAGCGTTTGGCTGTTATGAAGGGAGTGAATACTGAAGAGTTTGCGTTATACAGTTCGTATTAGAAGAGTTTCTTTGGCTTTTGTATTTCTTATAACTTTTCGTTATTCACTCCCATGGGGAGCCTAGCCTATACTTATAGAGCATATTAGTAGGTCTTACTCGTGTTATGCATTGTGAATAATGTACAATGCACAGTAGAAACTGCAAGTCTTGGTGGTTGCGCGAACGACGTTGGAGAGCATTAGGATGGATGTTTTTTAATGTTTCACTGGGCTTAATGGCTAAGATGAAAGTTTATTAAAACTTTATAATTCTTGAAATTAGTTAATTTTGAACTTACAAATATGTAATGTATAGTTGTGATTAGAAAGTAAATCGCAGGTTCTAGAGTTTATATTTTTAAAAATATGATTTCTATTATACCGGCTAGGGGCAAGTGAGTAAAATAAGGAAAGAAAGTTTTTACGCGGAATAACTTGCTTGAATCTGCTCGTTTATCCTTCAAGCTATGCTCACCTGTTGTATATTCGCTGAAAGTACAACAAGTACCTAATTTACAAACTTGCTTGCTAGACCAGGAGGTAGTATTACTTTGTTTTGCAAAATGTATGGCAATAATTAATTATACGTTCATTATTACCTTAAGTATTGTCGGGACATAGCATATTGTAATTAAACTAAGCGCTTTTCATTAAGGTTCTATGGTCTATCTGCTTTGTACAGATCCTTATCTTAAAGATGTTGTATGAATGTAAAAAAAAAACTATTTTTTTTTTTTTATATTTTCATCAAGAAAAAAAGAGGAGATTCTGAAACTGATTTATCGTTTTATGTTAATGTCATGTAAAACATTGTTTGTAGGTATGTTAATGTAGTAGTAGTAGGTAGGTATGCCATATGCGCTCAAATATCTGTTGTTATTATAGTTGTTGGCTGCCTATCTTCTTCACACCAAATCCCTATCGAGTGCCAAGTGGTACGGTTCTGACAATTCATTCATTTCATTATAAAATCGCGATTAAAAAATGGTTGGTGGTAGGAAGGTGAAAATGTAGGGTTCTAAGTATTTTTGTACTATTTTGTACTAAACAAAGTTTAGTGTGAACCACCCTTTACACTTAGATATATGAAAAGTAGCTTACGTGCTTTTCTCAGACCTAATAAATATACACACACTTCATAAGAATCGTTCAAGCTGTTTCGAAGGAGTTTTGTTACAAACATAGTGACACGAGAATATTATATATTAGATTATAGAATAGATTTTGTTGGTTGTCGGTAAATAAGACGCTTTTATTTAAAATTTTAAGATAATATGACACCCCAGAAGATATCAAACTAGAGTATGAGCATTAAATTGCTTATTATATTGTTGTCCCATTGCAGTTTTTAGATCTAAAGTAATACTGTTGTTTTATAAGAATCATGTTTTATTAAAAGAGTGCGATTGCCAACTACACATAACCCTTAATAACAGATGTAACTTTCTGATACTACAAAACTTATTTTTATTGAAAATATAAATTCTCACTAATACTAACATAATAAATTATAGGTTAAACTTGCATATTACTCCGCAGTTCATATAGATTCGATTGGTCCTCAAGGAAGATGAATTCAATCACATTTGGGATTCATTTCGAATGTACATGAAGACTATTGACCATTTACTCTATGATGCAGGTTCATTCCCTTCTTCTACAATACAAAAATGTAAAGGTAAATAAAGTTTGCGACCCAAAGAACTTTGGTTTACTTTCCTTAAGATAAGAAACTTGATGTTCGATCGGCGACATACTTTCAATGTTATTTTGGTTGTTTAAACGCGTTTATATTCAAAATCAGAACATACATGACATTTATTGGGGTCGACAATACTTTTGCACATATAAACGAAAAATTACCATATGAATTTAGTAACATAACGTGAAGAGTGAAGTTACTTTTACAGATAGTCAGGTGTAAAAAAAAATTAAAATAACTTCCTTATGTAAGTCTAAACTTTCGATACAAATTAATTAGGTAATAAATAACCACGCAACGTTTTATCATTTCGCAATATTTGAACGATAACAGACGATAACTTTCGTTTCCATAAAACTAGTTATAAAATCAATAGCGAGATACGGCTTAAAACGACTAATAAGTAATTTTATCTTAAATTATCTACTTAAAGCCCTTAAACAGTATCTTGTTATACTAAACAACGTAAGTACAAATTTAGTCCAATGAAAAATAGTCATTACCTACACGAAATACAGTTTATTTTTACCGGTGGATAAATGCAGATACGCTCTTGTACAATTATAGTCGATACGGGTTTCCTGTCACTAAATGAGATTAAATGTATTCACGGAGAATGTTTTTGCAATAACATAAGGACGTGTAATGAAGCTGGTAGCCCAGTTTATGATGTCATAATTTGCAGTAGCCTCTCAAGTAGATTGGAAAGCGCTTAAGTACAAAAATATGGTTTTAAGCGCATTGCTCGGTTACCCGCCAAAACGTTAATTGTGAAACTAATTTACGATACGGAGTAAGACATAAAATGAAAATTAAACTTTATTATTACTTTATTTATAAGTTTTGAACATTATAACGTGTATTTGTCACAAATTCTTTATAAGGATTCTGAGCAAAAAAAAAGTTATGATGTTACAAATTGAATACAAATTTTACGAATAAAGACGAATATATAAACTAATAAATACTACATATAAATAATTTTAGTTATAAAAATAACATAAACCTTGAAAAAACATTACGATCGCTTTACTTAAAACAGATATGCACACATTTTTATTTAAACTAATTCAGGTCCTAAACCCGCGTTTCGCGAGCGAGCTAAATCGAGTCGCGATTGTAATGCCCACTTACTTAATCCTACACGTCATTACACTTATCCCAAACAGAAAGAAAAGAAAGATGGCGGAGTTAATTAAATAAAAAGCGGGAACAGCGCGCGCACACGCGATCGCTTTGCATATTGATTAGAACGCGCGATCCTAGCGGGGGATCGCGGTTTTTAATGCAACTCTACTATCTATGGTACAGATATAGGCAACAAGACGTAAAACTGTCTATGGTACAGATATTGGTTAGGTAACAACGTTTTAAACTGTCACAAAGGTTAAAGAGTTTAAAGGAATGACACAAATATTTGTGAAGTTTTGAAATATGACACTTTTTAACCAAATTTTTTGATGAAATCAAATAAATGAAATGAGATGAGATGAAATTAATATCGATTATAACGCGCGATCCTAACGGGGGATCGCGGTTTTTAATGCAAGTCTACTATCTATGGTAACGAGATGTAAAACTAAAGCAAAAGTTAATGGAATTACCTATATCACATTTTTTATATGTATTAACGTATTCTTAAATATGATGATGGTTATATCACTTATAAATAATATTTTTAACATAAATTGTTTTACATATTGATTAAAACGCGCGATTTTAAGTCAACTCTACTATCTATATTACAGAAACTCTTTAGTGGTACCTAAACACATACAAACATAAATCTGTCACCAAAGTTTAAGGAGATGAATCAATGAATAACATTAAATAACATATGATGGCATCAGATAATGTAACAGATATGTATGGCCGTGACCTAGCGATACTTACAATTGTTCAGTTGTTACTTTATATGTAACAGATGGCGTTATAACCGTTATACATACTTTGACCTCAGCCCAATATAGTTAATACGCAAGATGATGTCATGAAATATCATTTTTATCTAAACCATGGTCAGCAATTTCTTCTTTGTATTCATCTTTCTTCTGCATCCTAACTGTAACCAAGAAGCTTAGTCTATAAATTTATCAGTAGCGTCTTCCACTTATATTATTCATCCTCTGTGGTAATGAAACGCATAGTCAAGGGCGATTACGGTGAATTTCATTGCTTTCGTTGCAAAAACCCACCAAATAGACAGTTGGTCGTTATTAAGCATGTATTAATAACTCTTAATAGTAAATATATTACTGAAGATCACGAAGACCTGTAATATAGTAATATTGATTAAATTTTACCTTGCCTATTAAAAATGTCAGTGTGGGCCTATCTTCTTCAGCTACAAATAGGTTCACAGAAGAATAAACATTAAAGTTCAAAGTTACATCTTAAAGAAGTTTAATTAGTAAAATATACGTAGGTGACTTTAGACATCTATGTTTGAACCGCTTAACTTATGTAAACTTTCCCGAGTAGTCCAAAACTAGTCTGCTTACCCTATAAAATTCACGTGAGTTAAGCCGTTTCATCATTACCGGTAATTCATTTTCATCAATTCTGAATTCATAACTATCCTATTAATCAGTATTTATATCGTAGATTTTTTTAAATACTACTTTGGCCAGTTGATAAAACTCGTTTAGTTCGACCGGGAGGTACCACCGCCACCCTCATAATCCTCCGTGAAGCAATTCTTGTGTTTTGGTTTGGAGAGGCGTAGTAGCCGGCTATGCTTATACACGAGACGAACATCTGAATCCTCAGGGGTAGCAACGCATGTGAGATCAAACTTGTGATTTAATTACCGATGTCCATGGGCTGCAGTGAGCACTTACCATCAGGTGGACTGCATGCTCGTTTGCTACCTTTTTGCGATAAAAAAATATAATGTTGACATTCTTGCGATCATAAATATCAAAAGATCTATTTATACTTGTTTCTTAAAACGATACCATATTAATTCGGACGTGTAGTATTAATTTTATATATTAAATGACTTCAAAGTTAACGAGTTCCTTTAACCGCCAACCTTTAACGCACAATGGTTCAAAAATCATTAAACAAATATGAAATTAAAGACACCATCCTGCTTCATTACGCGCGATTGCGAAGATAAATGGCTAACAAGAAAAGCAAACAAACTTGTATAATAAACGAAATAACCGGAGCCAATCAAGGAAGATCTTCTTTTTAATGCGAATCAGGATTCCGTACTTATGAATGCAATTTTATTAATTAATTTCGAGATGCATTTATCTTCTTTGCATGATACGAGCGGTAATAAGGACGTGGCGTGCCGTTTGGGGAGGTTGCTTAAGTGGACCCTGTTCGATAATCTTTGGTGCTTTTATTGAGTTAATGGAATAACGTTTGGTATTACATTTATTGTTATTGTGATCACACGTAGAAACAAAGAGGATTTGTCAATGCTTCCACGTATGAGAGTGTCAGTTTGGTATGCGTAAAATCCATTTCGTAGTACTTATACATGATTTGGTTAGTGTTACCAATGATGATGTTAGATTGAATGAGTATGTCATTTTTGTGTGTATTAGGTTTCATTTTTTATGTGGTAATTATATAAACTTTGCCACTTTGCAGTTCGTGTATTGTCACTGTGGTGAATAAACCGATTTGAAGTTTTATAAGACAATGTCAAAATTAGATTTACATGCTTTACTAATAATGTGCTTATAAATGTACGTGATTTTCTAGGTTGATCTTAAATTTAGTTCCTGATGATAAAGTTTCTATTGTAAATAGTTATTCATACATCTTCATG
>DWNR01005344.1:0-10240 GCA_018250455.1 Polygonus leo
CAGACAAACAGATAAACAGACAAACAGACAAAAATTCTAAAAACTGTTGGAACGTGTTCTATTATCGATCCTAAGTACCTATCCCCAGACAACTTTTTTTTTAATATCTTCCATGTACAGACTTTCGACCCTCTTTAGCTTTATTATATGTATAGATACACGAAATTTTGGGATGGTATAAGAGAGAAATAGAATGTAGGTATCAATTTTTGCTTTGCTATCATTTTTTTGCAGTTTTTACGTTTTAACTAATAATAATATGATCTTATCATGTTACTTTGCTTTAATTCCCGTCTATATCTTACAACGTCTACGTCTTTTTCTCTTTTCAACATGTGTTTCGGTCATAAAAAGAGTATCTTTACGCCTTACGATTATTTACATCCATACTTATATATCGATAATAGTTGTAACTGTAATATCTTTATCTAACTTAATACCCAAAAAAATAAAGGTAAATGTTACGTTACACGGGAAACTTACAAAGATTTTTATTTTATACTTCATTCAAAAAGGAAATTTTTAATTTTATGCGAGCTGATAAGTTTTGGGTAAATATCTAAATTTTATCTAAATAAAAAAATATATATTCTTCTATTTATTTTGCAACAACCCTGCCAAAAAACTAAAAAAACGCAATATATGAAATAGAGAAACTATAAAAAATTATGAAATAAAATGTAAGTCTATTAATCTAAATCTTGCTAAAGCAAATTACATTTCTATGTACTCGTACTACTTAGAATTGTAAATATTATGGTTTCGGTGTATAAAACCTAGAATTTTATTAGGAAAGTAAAATGGACCTTGAGTGTTGTTGATCACGAAAAGTCACTTTAGATCTTATCGTTCAGGTGGTGGATGGAAATGTTTGTCGGAAGTCGGCCATTTTTATTTATTTATTTCGGCTGAAATAGCTATATGTACAAGTGATTGATGAGCCGTCTTTTAGTATACGTATATTTGGGACCCCAGTAACCTGATTCGCAGAGGGTCCCGGGTTCGAGCCCCGGCTGGATATAATACGTTGATACCAATGACCTCAACGACCAGGCTTTGACAAATGAAAACATGATTTTCATTTTATTTTTTGTGATGCAACTCTTTAAGCAATAGAAATATAACAACTTTATTGATAATGAATTTAAGCGAAGTTAATTTGAATTGAATTATTGTAGTTTATAAATATGTTTGTAGTATTCTATAATTTAGCAGTCTAATAATAGTATCCAATTCGTAAGGTGAGATTGCTGGTCATAGTTCAATATGAGACAAATAACTTCGTTAGCAATACATTTATACATATTGTTAGATACAGTTTTTTGTGTAGTTTTCATTTGTTCATAAGACTGATAAAAAATTGACAAATAAAAATCTGAATTTACAATTTTTATATAGTTACGCTTCTCGCTTATAAAACTTCAGCTTCACTGTCCAATCATCTTCATACGCAATTGTGGTCAACCTTGGGCCAATCGTACTTGGTGATTACTAATGTCAATGGCCGGCAGTGACAACTTACCAACAGGGGGACTGCTTGTTCATTTGCTACCTTTACACAATAAAAAATACAGATTTAAGGGATTTACTCACTTACGATCAAATACGACCATGGGCCATCGT
This sequence comes from Polygonus leo, assembly GCA_018250455.1. Lineage (NCBI taxonomy): Eukaryota > Metazoa > Arthropoda > Insecta > Lepidoptera > Hesperiidae > Polygonus > Polygonus leo. Next base: position 1,624 of record DWNR01005344.1, read on the forward strand.
ATGAGCTCGTATGCTTCTATATATTAGAAAAATAAGTGGGATCTGGGGACCAAGCTCAAAACGTTACACTTTTTCTCAGAACTAACTCTCTAGTTCCCTGGCCCCAACCAAAGCCATTAACCTAAGAGCAGTTTTAAAATTTTCAAGTCGAATTACTTTATGAAACATCCGCCTTAGTTTCTCCTTGACTAAACACCATTTAATGGCTCAACTTCGATGCTTTGCTAATTAAGATGTTTGTGTTAGTTTTTATTTGTTTTGTGTAAGGAATAATCAGTGTTTGTTATGTTTGTTTGTTGAGTGTGAGTTTCTGGTATATTTACACGTATGTTATTTAATTTTCATACATGTATATGTCACTGTAAAGGCGCTTAGTTGGTACCTAAATCTTGCTAAATGATTTACCTGTTAATCTTAGGATTTACCAACATGACTTGTTAAATGTAAGAATTTTATGAAAAAGAGACGATTTTTAGCGGTACAAAATTTAGCTTCAAACTTGTCTTTTTTTTTGTTTTCGTAAATATTTTAAAATGTAGATAAATGACGTAACTTATTTGAAAAAGTCGAATTACTTTGTGAAAAATCCGCCTTAGTTTCTCCTTGACTAAACACAATTTAATGGCTCAACTTCGATGCTTTGCTAATTACGATGTTTGTTTCATGTGAGGAACAATCAGTGTTTGTTATGTTTGTTTATTCATAAGTGTGAGTTACTGGGATATTTACACATTTGTTATTTTATTTTCATACTTTTTGGTTGTGCGTTAAAAATGATTTATTCTTTAATGATAATTAATTTAAACGTAATTTTATGCACTAATATCCTATCATTGAAGGATGCCCATCGCATGCCCCTTAGAAAGATCACCCTCTTTTTTTTATGCATCTTTCAATTTATTTCTTTGTTTATTTATAGTCAGGGGAAAACTCTTATCACATCACAATTAATAAAACGTAATAATATTATCTATTAATAAATTACAAAAAAAAATCGTGAACTATCAACTAATTTTAAGTAAAAACATAATAACATTAAAAGCGTTAAACTTGTCTGTTTTTTGTTTTCTAAAATATTTAAAAATCTAGGTTTTTGACGTAACTTTGATAGTCAAATTACGTTATAAAACATTTCACCATAGTTTCTTCTTGACTACACACCATTTAATGATCCAACTTCGATGCTTTGCTAATTACGATGTTTGTTTCATGTGAGGAACAATCAGTGTTTGTTATGTTTGTTTATTCACGAGGGTGAGTTACTGCGATTTTTACACATTTATTATTTAATTTTCATACATGTATGCATACAGGGAATTTAGTCGAACGTTAACAAGGATTTGATCTTTAATTTATACTTTACCTCAAGAAAATCTTAAATTTATAGTGATTTAACAAAATCACTATAAATTAAGGAGATCAATCTTAGAAAGACCGCTCTTTTATTTTTTTTGATGGATTTTTTAATTTATTTCCTTAGGTCGAATAGTTGTATACCTACTCAGGGGAAAACTCACATCACCTCACAAAAAACTGATTTTAAGTAAAATAATAATAATACGTAATTTAGCTTCAAACTTAACTGTTTTTGTTTTAAAAAATTAAAATAATCTAGATAGGTAACGTAACTCAATTTCTAAATAAGCTAGTAGTCAATTACTTTATGAAACATCCCGCCATAGTTTTTAGTTGACTAAACACCATTTAATGGCTCAACTTCGATGCTTTGCTAAATACGATGTTTGTTTTGTGTGAGGAATAATCAGTGTTTGTTATGTTTGTTTATTCATGAGCGTGAGTTAATGGGATATTTACAGATTTGTTTTTTTATACATGTTTACATTTTTATACATGTTGATGATTAAGGGAAAGACATATAGGTAATAAACATAACTCTTTTTCGAAATATATTGATAGTGAAATTCTAATATGTAACATTCCGCCATAGTTTCCCAGGTGCTAGAACTCGTGTAGTTAGACCGGGGAGGTACCACCGCCACCCGCATGATCCACCGTGAAGCAATGCTTGCGTTTCGGTTTGGAGAGGCGTGGTTGCCGGCTACATTTACATATGAGGCGAACATCTTAGTCTTCAGGAGTAGCAACGCATCTGTATTCACATTCAGGTATGATTCAATAATACTTGGAGATGATTACTGATGTCCATAGGCGGCAGTGTTCATTTACTTTCAGGTGGACTGCAGGCTCGTTTGCTAGCTTCACTCAATAACAAAAAAAAAGTTTCTCTTTGAATAAATATACTTAACAGCCCAACGTCGATGCTTTGCTAATTACGATGTATTTGTGCGTTTGTTTGTTTTGTGAGGAACAATCAGTGTTTGTTATGTTGGTTTATTCATGAGCTTGAGAATGTTGTTTACACAGATGTTAACTACACAGATGAGAAATTAATTTTCATATATTCTTATATGTAAGAACTATGTAAATTTATATTATTATACTGGCTGGAAATCTAAAAATTCGAATACTAGGCATGAAACTCAGTTCTTTCAATAATAAGGTCGGCATTAAAAGTTAATTATATCATTTGCTTTTCACTGAGGAAGAACAGTTTAAGGAAATCTACATGATTTATATACAATGCGAATGTGAACGGATGTAGATACCGCGGGAGACCCAGACTGACATTTCATGATCAAATTGATCGTGTGTTATCTGAAGGGGGTGTCAAGAGTCTCCGAAATCGGCGTGTATGTACACGATTTAAGAAAAATGTCAGGGGTGCGTGGAATCTATCACCCTTGATCATCATAGTCAAGGATTGGGATGATAATATTATATACAGGCCCGGTTTTAAGGGGGGGGGGGTTGTCATAGCCTCTCCCTAAAATTCTTACTGTCAAATTGCAAAACCTTTTAAAAATGGTCAATTTACGTTCAAAATATTATTACTTGTTTTGGCAATAAAAATAGAACACTTCCATTTGTTTTATGATGTCATTCATATTGCTACACTCAGTATTTTTGTGTAATGACCCCCCCCAAAGTTTAGTATGACGCCCCCCCAAAATTGAGTCTGCGACCGCGTCTGATTATATAGACACACTCCCATTCTGGACAATTGTCTGCAAACTCCAGAACTGCACACAGATATAAATATTTAAAAACAAATTATTTTCGTTTTTTAATTCTTTCACGTTACATAATTTTGGTGTATTGTAAAGTTGTTTTTTTGATATACAAATATTTTGTACCTTTGTTTGTTTACCCTTTAAGTACCCTTACGTATATAGAAAATAATCTGATGATGGATTTAACGCGTGAAACCGTAACGAACAAACGCCCCTTCGCATTTATAATATTAGTACGGATTAAAATTTCCTCCAGAAAAATATATAAAATCCTTGTACACTGAATGGCGGGACTCTAGCGCCCTGCATATTGGGAACGATTTCAATTTCCTGCTTATTTCCGCTCGCTTGTTCCCGCATATGCACTCGCATACGTCTGTCTGTGCGTTGAATAAATTTATAGCCTTTGCAGTCCTGATGGGTGTATTATTTATATGAAATCACTAAAACTCTTAACACCTTTGCCAGGTGGTACTCGTGTAGTTCGACTGGTGAGGTACCACCGCCACCCTCATAATCCTCCGTAAAGCAATTATTGTGTTTCGGTTTAGAGAGGCGTGGTTGCCGGCTAGACTTAAACGCGAGGTGAAAATCTTAGTCCTCAAGGGTAGCAACGCATGTGGTCAACCTCAAGTACTAATGTCCATGTGGCAGTGACCGCTTAATTTATCATCAGGTGGGCTGCATGCTCATTTGTTACCTTAAGACAATAAAAAAAAATACCATTTGAATCAATTCCTCCACATTGTGAACCATTAATCTTGATCCTAACATTTCACATTCAAATTGAATAAGTCGTCAGAAAAACAACTGCAATCTCTTTGGAAAATGAATATCCCATGTTGGTTTAAGTTCACATCTAATTATATGTGACTAAAGATACGATTTTTGAGAGATCCATTGATTTTGTCTGTGCCACAATTATTATTTATCATATTCACAATCTACAGACATCCTTCAGACAGAGTCCATTGAGAACTTATCGACACCTCAACTCTCACCAATTATAACCGAAAGGTTCGAAGGGAGTTCTTTTCACATAAAATCATCTCATTAATGCAGTTGTGAAGAATCACACACGCTCTCATTAAGCTGAAGAGAAGAACAATTGAGGATGGTTGTTTAAGATCATTAGTGAAAATTTCCGAGGTTTTAATGGTAAATAAGTTACTTGTACGAACGTTAACGACTAGCGATAAGCGTTGTATTAAAATAGCTTGTTAAAATTGTTATAATTAAATAACGGTTAAAACCAGGTTAACAGTATAATTGTTTGTCGTCTATTTATTGTTGATGTTTCGAAAATCTAAATATACCATCATACATGCTTTGCGCGGATTGTTGCGAATTAGTTTTAAACTAACTTTATAACATCGATTTTCGCAAAGAAGCCCCTTATACTATCAAATAATAAATTAATATTATTCGAACAAATAATATTCTGTCAAACTGATATAAGTTTCTGGAATATCGTGATGGAGTATTGAAAGGTTTTGAAGGACACGATTATCTTGCAGTATTTTGAGGTTTACTGCTGGACATAGGCCTCCTCTTAAGCATGCCACTCCAACCGGTCTGAATCTTCTTTGGGTCTGTCTAAGTTTTTTGCTGTGTTTTTAGGTCATCAGTCCATCTACATAGTCGAGGAGCGACGTTAGAAATACAGATGACACGATATGTTGGACAATGAGGAATTTAAGGAGAGAAGATAGTCCATAAAAATCCTCCGAGATAGGAAGATTCCTGAACGCAGCTCAGCCGAGTCGGATTCTCACAGTGACCTTCCTCACAATGTTAGGCTTACTAATCCGGATCATTCAGATATTTTGTCAGGCCCTGAGTGGGTACCATTAATTAATATATCATAATTTAATATCATTAATAAAATTATCATCATAAATATCATAAATAAATAAATAAATAGGTAGGTATCATTAATAAAATGACTAGTTACTTGGCAGCGGTGAAACCACTACCTAACTTAACACGAAAATCCTTTCTTTTGAAGATTTTCGAAATAATGCACGTTCCGGTTTATAGCTTAGAGGTGAATAATTACCGGAATGGGAATTTGCGTCTAATTTGGTACACAATGCGCATTCGAATTCCTAAATTGTCTTCATATGAGTGTTTTCATATGAATTCTCTAAATGGTTTGCATATGAGTGTAGGTTTTAGGAGATCAATAACCATTTTTTTTTCTATTCTATAAAGATAGCAAACGAGCATATAGTCCTCCTGATGGGAAGTGGTCATTGCCGCCCGTAGACATTGTTACCTACTTCGGTTGGTTGGTAATTTAGAAGAATCGTATCTGAGGTTGATGATAGTTGCGTTGCTACCCCTACATGCTACAGGCAAAAACTCACATCTCTCAAAAACGAAACCCAATAGTTGTTTCACGCAGGATTATGAGGACAATTATTACTAATATTCTGTCTGTCCATCGGTCTGTCACAGCACTTTGGGCTCTAAGCGTGTAGGTACGAGTATAATCTCGATGTTTTCAAGATTAAGTGAAAAGATTATTGAACGCGTGAGAGGTTATACCGTCAATGACTACTCCACCAGTTGTACCGCGAGGACTACCATCGCCACCCTCATAACCGCCGTGAAGCATTATGTTTCACATTTGGAAAACATTTTTCATATTTTTTATTGTTGAAGGTAGCAAACGAACATGCAGTCCACTGGTGGTAAGTAGCTACTGTCGCCCATGGACATTAGTAGTTATCCCCAAGTACGATTAACCTAAGGTTCACCACAAATGCGTTGCTACCATTGAGGGCTAAGATGTTCGCCTCGCGTTTAAGCCGGCAACCTCACCTCTCCAAACCGAAACACAAAAAATTGCTTCACGGAGGATGTGGAGGGTGGCGGTACCTCTCCGGTTGAACTATATTAATTCTACCACCTGGCAAAGCATAGTTATCGGGTGAACTAAAACAAGGCGAACGTTTAGGCTCTTAGGATAGCAACGCATTTGTGATTAACCTCAGGTACGCTTCAATATTCAATCATACTTGTGCTTGATTACGAATGTTCATGGCCCCGTTTGCTACTTAATAAGTAATTAGGAGCAAAACAAAACTTCAATTGAAACACTGTTCAGGCAATTGTTAATGAGCTCGCATCTCAAGATGAATAAAAAAACATTAAAAGAATACCAAAGAAATATAAAAAAATGGGTCAAGTGCGGGTCGTACTCTTATATCGAGGGTTCCGTAGTAATAGATGGTAGAAACTTTTCATTTTATTAAAAAAATATATACCAAAAATATGAACCGACTTCAAAATGTACTTAAATGTAAAAAATAATTTGAAATTTTGATAGGTAGGCACTGTTCTACGTATGTCTACCTATACAGGTTCAAAAATGAGCTCAATATATCGAAACCTGTGACTTTGTTTATAATTTTTTCCATTTTTGGTATTTGTTGATGTAGCAGCCTTATCAATACGTATAATATTCTGGAAATAATGTAACGTATAACGGTCCAAGAGAAGATAGATATGAAGAATAGAAGTCGAATTATAGGGCCCCTTTAATAGGCTGCCAGGTGGTAGAACTCATTTAGTTCTACCGAGTAGGTAACCCCACTACCCTCATAATCCCTCGTGAAGCAATTATTGTGTTTTGGTTTGGTGAGGCGTGGTTGCCGGCTACACTTATACAAGAGGCGAACATCTTCGTCCTCAGGGGTAGTACGCATCTGTAATTCAAATTCAAGTATGATTCAATCATACTTAGGAATGATTCCTGATGTCAATGGGCGGCAGGGACCACTTACCATCTGGTGGACTGCATGCTCGTTTGCTACCTTTATATATAAATAAAAAAGGCTCCTATTGGCACCCTTTGGGCATGTAACCCCATGGATCGACCAATGGCGAGTAGATTTATACACGAAGGTTTCCCACCACCTATACCACCGTGCAATATTTTAAAGTATTGAGTAATTTATTTTTTTACCTTTATCTGTTGTTATAGCGGCAGCACTAATACTCTGTAAAATTTTATTGATGTTTATGTTTTGTATCGGTTGTTATAGCGGTTATCAAGAAATACTAGAATCTTTTGTAGTGTCTTTGGATACGGAACGCCAAAAAACAACGATTACGTAAATATTCTTGCGTAGAACAATCGTTTATCAGTTTCTGAACTTCAGCCGTTAAATCTGAACCCATTTGACTTTCAAATCCACTCCCCATCATCCACCACTTATCACCTTGATATATTACTGCTATAAAAATTATAATGAGAGGTTTGAGAAAGAATTTGATTGATTTATCACGCTTACTTTTTGGGCTTCGTGCTCACAGAGTATCTACAGACTGTATTACTAAGACTTCATTCCAACTTTCAATGTTATTATCAACTAGCTGACCCGCGCAACTTCGTTTGCGTCATGTAAGAGAGAGTGGGTCAATTTTTCTCCGTCTTTGCAACATTTTTCGTTATACTCCGCTCTTATTGGTCGTAGTGTGATGTTATAATTATAGTCTTCCTCAATTAATGGACTATTCAACACAAAAAGATTTTTTTAATTCGAACCAGTAGTTCCTAAGATTAGCGCAAAACAAACTCTTCAGCTTTATATTATTAGTATGCCAAGTATGGCACCGACATCAAAATTTTCAATTATTTTTCACTTTTTATTTCATGTTGAAGTTGGATCTATATTACTTGATAATGGGCTTGCAGTCCACCTGATGGCAGCTGACAGAGATCAGCCTAAGGACATTTGTAATCAACTCTAAGTACAATTCAATCGTACATGAGGTTGACCTCAAATGCTATGCTACCTCTGTTCGCCCCGTGTGTAAGTATAGCCGGCAACCACGCCTCTCCAAATTGAAACATAATATTAGTAATGTATTAAAAATGAAATATTTTATAAATAGATATTCTATAAATCTTATAATGGCGACAGAATTTGAGCAGTCTAATTACTCAAATTACGCCTCTAAATTTAGTTTCTCACCAGATGTTTCTCAACATAACCGAACATCAAAACAAAACTATCTTTAATTACTTAGCTATAAAGTGGATTTTGCGGTATTAGTCAACGAGGATTGAAAGCATTAAACTTTGGCAATTATTAAGTCACCAGCGGTGCCCAAAGTTTGATAAGCTGGGTTGGAGCTAAATTTATAGTTTATCATGATTAGTTGCGCTGACATTTTGCGGTAGGAGCTCTTCACGTTCTTCGCATGGCTGTCACGTTAAATTGATAGTTTCAGCTGTTATTATTAATTATTTTATAAATATAATTACTATGTTAGCATACCAATTGAAAGGTGCAAAATCTTGTAGAACTCATTTATTTCGATTAGGGAGGTACCACCGCCACCCTCATAATCCTCCGTGAAGCAATTGTTGTGATTCAGTTTGGAGAGGCGTGGCTGCTGGATATATTTATAAACGGCGAACATCATAGTCCTTACGGGTAGCAACGCATCTGTGATCAAATTCAGGTATGATTCAATCGTACTTGGGGATGATTATTGATGTCCATGGGCGG
>DWNR01005345.1:0-10237 GCA_018250455.1 Polygonus leo
TCTTTCACTTTTTAGTTCATCTTGAAGTCGGTTATATTTTTAGTTAAAAAGTTTTTATTGAAAATATGTGTCGTATTAATGGCCCATTAAAAGTTGCAGTCCTTAAAAATCCTCAAAAAATACGTATAATATATAAATGTATTTTTATATATTCACCTGAAAAGATAATCCTATATAGTACCTTGAATATAAAGATTAGTAATACCAAAGCTCCGTTAAAACTAACGCGTATTTTCCGCTATTTTTAAAAGCGATTACAGTTTTATATAGTAACAGTTAATTTTATAACTGGCTTCATTATTATTCGATTAAGTAGTGATAGCTCTTAGGGTTTATTCCATCTTTTGGATCAGCTTTCGACTCTCAGGTATGCAACTGTGATTTTTCAAAATTATGTGTGTATTAAAGTCTTAATTATCAGCAAATGATTGACTGAATTCCGTGAAGAAAAACGTCTTGAAGTTTGAAGTCGTAAGAAGTTTATGTCAAGCAATGGGTCAATAACAGGTTGCGATGATAATAACTTCGTTGAAGATTAAGTATTAAGGCTACAGTGCACCTCGTTGGTCATGTGTGCATTGGTAATCTTCGCACACCCTCCCGAGGTATTCCCGATGCGCTATGACATGGGGGGGAGGGGGGAGACGCGAAAAGAGCTCTCCTCCAAAGCCGGCGATGCATTGGCGGTCCCCCCCCATCCCCGCCCGTCTGCCTTATCGCTAGGTTTAGATAACCCTTGACTTTTATTTTGTCCTCGCGAAGTTTTCCAGAAAGCATTTAATAGGAATTTTAAAAATCAATTTGAAAAATCAGAAACGCATATCTGTGATTCGAAACCAGATCCTCAAAATAAAAGATAAAATCAACCTATAGACTATAACTAATGATTGTATTATAGCTTGTATCACAAAAATATTCAAATTTCCGCCTCCGCTTTCCGTTAGTTTCAACGGAACTTTACTCTTAACCCGATCGTGTAAAAACCTAAGTACTCATTAAAAGACTTACTAAATTAACATTCGAAAACTAACATCAGTATTAATATTTAACAAAGTAACCGACGCATTCGAAATTGCATTTGATGGGGTAGTACAATTTTTTTCTATACAATGCCTGATCTCAATCTATGAAAGTTAACTAAACTTTTTTTTTGGTGATGCGTTACTTTTTGTGCGTTATTCTTTTCGTAGATTTAAATCTAAGGATATGGTCAGGTTATGATAGTAAAGACATTTGTTAAAAATAAAAAAGTGACCTTAGTCATTTAAAAATAATAGAAGAGTAAATTCGCTTATCATTAAAAGAATGTCGGCAAAAATATGTTATCCCCCATTTTTTATCAACGGCCATCTTGGCTTTCCAATGATACTCTGAATACATATAATTGGATGGGTCATCCAAGGTATGATTTACATAAATTCCAAATGATTTCGCAAAATCGCGACTACCATATCTATAGATTTAAATCTACGTATCTACATTGGTATATAACCATACAGAGAATCAGCTTCATACTAAGTCTATACCTAACCTAACCAAGGCAAATAACATTTCAAGTGGCAATGCATCTATGGTTTACCTCAAATAGGACTTCCGAGGTTGATCACAGGTGTCTATGATGGGTTTGCCACTTCTATACTAGAAAACAACGAACTGTACGCAATATTGTATATGAATTCACGTCTTTGTAGATCCGTATGACGTCACATCTGTGTACATCCGTGTGACGTCATATCTCAGTATATGCGCGTGACGTCATATCTCTGTATAAGCGTGTGACGTCACAACTCCTTATCTAGATCCGTATGACGTCACATCTCTGTACATCCGTGTGACGTCATATCTCTGTTAAGCGCGTGACGTCACAACTCTTTATCTAGACCTGTATGACGTCACATCTTTGTACATCCGTGTGACGTCATATCTTCACATCTCTGTATGGTTGTCTACTCGTGATCCTGCTATGTAAACTAGTCTATAAATACTTATTGTATGTTATTTGAGGGGGTCATAAATAAATTGCGTCACAGGTTTAGACGGTGGGGGTAGATGCCCTGTAATGGAAGGGGTTATGAAGATAGGGGGAGTAAAATTTTGTTAAAAGTTCCTTATAAATATCCCAATGACAACATTCAATTTTATACATCGCTCGCTTTCGAATTGTTATTTAAAAACCTGTTCGAAATTTACAATTACTTTAATATCATTCCAATATTGAAGATTGTTTCTATACCAATTTTACATATTTTACATATTAATAAATGAGAATTATAAATATTATATGATTCAATTCATCGGCTTTGGGTCTTTCATAGGCTGCTGTAAGCCAGGAGAAAAAAGCGAATGAAACAATTATGATTTGTGTTATTTTAAGTTATTAGAAGTGATGGTGATTATAATGTGATGATGTCACATATTTCTAAAAATATTTTTTAAAAAATAATAAAAAATGATGTTTATAGATTATGTGATGTCACAAATGAGGAGTTTGCAAAAATGTTACAAAGCATGGAAGAGTATAAAAATGTGACGCTATTTATAAATGACACCAAATTATATAAGTATAAATAAAATTGTATCGATAAGTGAAAAATCGATTCGCAACCAAAATCGACTTTTCACTCACCGACCATGTTAGTTACATCCCTAATTGTAACGAAATAAAAATAAAAAAACTACACAAATAGTGTAGTGCCAATGTAATCGAAAAGGTGTATTTAAATTAAGTAGGATAATAAATTTAATTACGGTATAACAACACCAATTAATTGTGTATCTACGAGTGACTGTATTTTTGTATGAACGTTTTGGTTTTTGTATTTACGTATAAGCCTGTTAACTAAAGCTGGCGTACGATGTCGCTAATGCACGCACGGCGTGACGTCACTGTATACGCAACGTCAATAGTTCTTTAATATTTCGCTAAATCTTTATTGCAACAGCTTGTGACGTGTCATGCGAGTGCTTTGAACACGCCAGCTTTACTTAACAGGGTGTGTAGACGTTTGTTTAGTCGTGAATGGCTTAGGAGAAACGTGGTTTGGTTAGGCTCAGTCAGAATGACAGGAAATATTTAGATTTGAGGTGCAACATCTACGTGACAGTTGATATGTTTTATACGTGCGTACTCTGGTATTAAGTTGTACACAAATTTCAAAGTAATCGGTAAATAAATATCAAAAGAATTGAAACTTATAAAAATTGAATGTTAACATTTTAATTGCTATTGATCAAAGCAGTGTTGTCTATGATTATGGGCAAAACGCGTGATGCCACATCAGAAAAAGTTATACCGCTTTCACAAGATGCACAGTAGCTTACGCGAGTACTAATGATTAGTACTAGCGCCAATGTTCTGATCAATCGCGTTGTCTTGTGCGGTGTAGCTTTTAATCTTACGTAATCTTAATATTTAGTAGATTTTCTTTTAGTCTTTGCTGCACTAAAATAATAATAGTATTTGATTTTTTTTAAACAAAACAACCTTACAGAAAAAATCTCTGGTATCATTCAAGCATTTGTTTGATAATGATATAATATATGGGAAAATAAGAAAACTGTTCAGCCATGTTTAAAATAATCTACGTAAGTTATTTTAAAAGAACTTTATATATAAATAGTATTCTAATAAACCAAGGTAGTCCCTCAGCCATCAGTACGGCGCCTTCCCAAAGCATGTTTAATAGGATTCATATTTCTATTATTAAAACTTCACAGCTTCAGAGTTTTAAAGAACCATAAAAACTACGTTTCTCTCAAGTTTATCCATTGATATAGAAGTTCCAATCTCATTATTGTATGGCATTAGACTATTTAACACTAAAAACTATAGGTATTTCTTAATTTTCAACAAAAGTTTCGACTTATTCGTCAGTGTCAGTCGAACATTGATTGCTATTCATTTCGATTAAACAGAATCCAAATAATTTAAAAGAGAACAAAATTTAGTTTCAAAATATTTTCAATTAATTATTTTTACAAGTTAAATCTAAATACGGCCTCCGATCAAATCAATAATAGTAATATTATAAACGACATTATTAAACAAAAAAATCGAAACGGCATTTAACTAAAAAATATGTGTGGCATCTTCGACGCGAAATTGGAGTGTATTCCTTAAGTACGATTATCTTTAAGCATAGCAAAGGTGGTCAATAAGCTGATCTAATGAGAGTTGGCCCCCTACCAACAGATGGCGTTGTCACCAATTGGAACGTAGTTTGGTACACAGTTTCTTAAAAAACATCTAGACATTAGAAATGTATAAAAAAGTATCTTTATTTGTATAAATTTAGTAAAAATTTTAATTGTTTTTTTATTATTGTTCACATGGTAAGCTAAAAACTCTATTACATAAATAACAACGCTTTAATTTCATGAAAATTGATTCTTAAGGAGTAAACTCCAAAAAAGGCATATTTAACTAATCCAACATGTGTATTTCTTATTTAAGGTTATTATTCACTTTTTTATTATGTGACGGAGGAGTTGACTGATGTTTACAGTTATAGTTTTTTCATACTCAAATAAAAGGTTTCGTTCAAAACATTGACATTAAGCTTTATTTTCATTGTTTTCGATGGTTTGAACGGAACTTTGCTTTTTTCTTATATTTCAAATTTAGTGTCTTTTTAGATGCCAAATTGAATTCTTATATAATTTTGTAATGATATATTTCAATTGTCTTGTGGTGTAAAGATATGCTAGATGTCACTACTATTAGCCAAATACTCTTCTAAATAGTCAGTTAACTTAGGAGTCGAGATTTATCGAAGAATGGTTATATCGAATATTAATTAATATATTCTAAGAAATTCTGCCATTCTTGGAAAGATTAGTCGTTATTTCAACGGTTTACTATAGTAGCGACATCTATGCTGAACTCTTAACTACCCTCCTCTCCTACTGTACTGTTTGTAATATTTATTCAATATTTTTTTTGATCTATTATTATTTAATCTGTTATGTACTCATTCTCTATTTAATGTTTTGTTTAAAACTGATCATGTTGTGTGTATGTCATAATTAATGTAGATTTAATAATAAAAATACGTAAACAGACGGTTTATGATGTAAGAATTTGAGGCAGCACATTCGAATGTTGCTAAGGAAAAATGCATCTAAAACATAATTATAAAAGTAAGAATTTTAAAAATTCTCGGTGGGTAGATTGTATGTAGATTTTTGGGAATTAAATTGGGGATGCGCTTGTAAATTTTTAATTAATTTTCATTAATGTTTAGTTAAATAATGTATACTTGTCATTTTTAAAGTGGCTTACAGAAATTATTGAGTTTGTTTCTATAAATAACGAATGTTTTTTTTGCTAGTTATGAATACGAGCAACGCCATCTTGTATCGAATAGAAGAAAATAAAAATATTGAATATTAATTAATTTTTTATAAGCGATGGGTTAGAAACGTAGTAACGGAGATATGTGATTTGGATGTGGTTTTCACGAGCGTATTGAAAATTTTGAGTCACAAGTGTGTCATATTTTGAGGCTACGGTAATTTGGTATATTATTTTTGTGTAGAAAAAGATATTTTAGGATTGTGTATTAATTAATTGCGTGAAAGTTAAAATAATGGTTTATATTGGCGGCTGATGTTTGAAAGGCTTATTATCTGTGGTTGAACACATATAATAAATATTGTGTTAACGAAATGGCAGTGTAAACGGCTATAACTTTGTCTTGTCTGTTTGTGTGTTGTATTAGTAAAGAATCTGTCGGTGATATTTACTTTGAGTAATCAATTCTTGCTATTTCAAGTCAATATTATACTTAGTTAATTTGAGTGGAAACGTTTTTGGGATCATAAATATGTTTTTGGAATTTATATATTATGTCGGCCTAATTTTTCGTCTCAAATTAGAATATATTATATTTTTGAAAACTTTAGCCATTCTCTAATAGATGGCGTTACTAGCTTTATGTAGATTTTCTTTACAAGTATTAAATTTCTTACTTTTTTGAATATGTCATAATGCCAAGATCTGTATAAAATATTTTTTTATTTGTAAAAAAAGACTCAATGTGTTTTGTAATAAATATTTTTTAGAATATACTCAGTTTATTAAATTTAAATTCACTTTTTAATGAATTCATATCCCAATGACGTTTCCACTTTGCCATCGTAGTTTTATGTGTACGCTTATTTTGTATAAAAGATATAGCAATATTTATTTATTTATGGACACTTGTTTCTGTATTTTGTGTGAGTTTGACGATTCATGTGATTTAGAAGTTTATATAACGAATATTAATGAATTTGTACGAAGTGTAATGTAGTCGGTGCCGTGCGTTAAGATAAAAGTTGTGAAGAAATATATTGAAATATATATAATTTCTCGTAATATGGCTTTTTATTTCTTTCCTATATCATTAAAACCTATACATAAATATAGTTTGTATAGTTTAAAAGCAAAGTGCAATTTTTTCAGGCAAGAAATAATACCTGAAGTAAAAAAATGGTTAATATTAAAATATGAAACAAAAAATCCATTAATATTAAAATATTAAACAAATTATCTGAAAGACGGAGGCTATAAGACATTAAAACAGAAAGTGAAGAATAATTTAACAACGACATGGCGTGAGCCCTAGGTTGCAATCGCCGTAAGTATTTTAAGAAATTTATGTTACAATGAAAAGTGATTTCAGTGTCAGGCTCATATTTAGTTATAAAAAGTAGAAAAATATATGAAAACATGATTGAGTTCCAATTTGCAAACTATTTCAAGCTTCGATTTCAAATGTCATCGCTGACTTTTAATAACTAATGTGTAAAAAATTATGGGTCTGGCGAAGAGAAAAATTTCGTAAAGTTAAATGATAGATTATATAAATGAATATAAATACACATAGCGCCATCTCTTGACGAATTGCCAGATATCGTCTACACGGTTGTAAAAAACAGATTATGAAATGATCAGTACAACAGATGTATGAAAAGGAATGTAATAAACTTTATACATTTTGGAAACGATTTGTATGCCGCAAGTGATCGGTACGACGCTTTATATTGTTACCACTTTCATTCTGAGATAAAAGTTACTAAGTATTATATTTATGCAAATATTTGCTATTGGTCACTAGATGCCGCTACTATGTTTAAATGTTAATCCGCTATTCGACAATAGATGACGCTACATAAAATATTTTATCCTAAACGGATGGCATTTCATCTTGATTGGAAATTCTTCTTAATTCTGTCTTCTGACTTTTAAGGTCGGCGGGCACCCTGCCTGTAAAGCACTAAATGACCCTTGAAATGTTTTTTCGTCGGTTTTGTTAGATAGATATTGTCAGAAAATAGGATTGAGTCTTTATCTAAAATACAATGGATATTTACAAATAGGTGAACATAATACTTACAAAAGTTAATATTCAAAATATCATATTTTTTGAGATCCGGAATAATCACACCCAACCGAATGGTTGTCTCAATTGGGATATACTTACTTACAATTCATGTCTTTATTTTCTTGCGATACAGACATTTTTTCTCTTTTTCTCTTTTGAGCACCGAATGGGTGCCAACGCGATCCTGTAAACCTACCTAACCTTGTACTTAGATTCCTGACAGTTATATAAAAGGTTTTTTAATTTCATTATTTTAATTTTATAACTCTATTGAACTAACTAAAATATTTTTATACTGTTAGATAAGTCAAATGATGACCAATTTCCATTACTAAAATCACTCATTATTTTATTATTAAACGTTTATTCTTTAAATAATTTACCCAGCATCAGTGTTGGCACTACACGTCTCCGATAACCAATTGCCCTCGACGAAATGTAGCGTAAACCAAAAATAATGAGCGGATAATTGTACTCTGTAAAAACCCTTGTTTCCGTAACTCGACACCACCCTTCGGTTTGATTCGTAGGGGTGAGAATGAGACTAAATAAAAGTTAAACTTTAAACATTGGATTCGTTGTTTTGGTATGTTTAATATTTTTATTGAAATGAAAACATTACAAGCATTTACAAGCAATTTCGCAATAGCATTGTTAACTTGTGTTAACAACTTTACCATATTGTCATTTGAAAGATAGGGACTATGGTTGTTTTTAGTTATAAGTTTTCAATTCTATCGGCAGTCCCTATGACTGTCAATTATTTTGTTTCTTATTATAATATCTTTTTTTTTCTTAAAAATGTAGAGAACTAGAGGTTTCGTGATTAAAGAAGTCCTAAACTGGACATTCATTGTGAAAGGCCTAATTCTGACGATGTAAGGGTCTGTCTAAATTGTAACTCTGTGGTATTTGCCATTTTAGAATTTAGGGTTGCGAATACTGAGCAGAAACTCTAGTTCTGAAGTCGAGTCTGTGTCTTTTTGTAAGTATAAAATTACAAATTGTATGCAGTTACATTATGTTACCTTCTTTATGTGTAAGTACCTATGTAAGTTAATCGTGCCTAAGGTTGATTATAGATACGTAAATATATCTTAAGGACTACTATTCGCCTCGAAAGCAAGTTTAGGCAGCAACTACGCTTGGCCAAACTGTTTACAAATATTGCTTCACAGAGGATTATTAGAGTCAATTATAATTAATTACAATGCGTTGGGAATTTGTATGGCGGCGGTCAAGGACGTTGAAAAAAAGGCGGACGTATTGTCGCCTAGAAATGATTGAAGCACCAAAATGGCGGCGGTGTATTTATGTGTGCGTGTGTACAGGGTTACCAAATAACCAGCAGACAAGAAAAATTACCCAAATTTTTAAAATAATTTGAATAAATATTTTTGACATTCTATTGACTTATATTTTTTTATTGGCTGCTTCTTACCATCAAGCATGATTATAGGTATTTACGATGGTTGAACATTACCGTGGCGCGAAATTCAAACAAAGTATTTTTTTATTGTTTGGTCGAGATATAATAAGTTTAGTACTGTTATATATTGGCGCAAATAAAGTATAGCTTTACAAAGTATCATTACTTTGTTTCTTTAAAATCAGTCCAATTTGAAAAATGGTGTCAATTGCTAAAAAAAACCTCGATTTTAATAATTGACACATTTTTTTTTATTTTGGCTGATTAAAAAAAATGGTGTCAATGAAAACGTACAAACGAGCAATAAAACACAATAATCAATGAAATATTTTTTTATTAACACATCTCTTATGAATAGGGCCATTTTAATCACATTTGACTAATTACTACTTACTACCAGACCGAGAAGGTTTACATTTGGAATAACTGAAGGTTTTATCAAAAAATAAATATAATGTTTGATATTTCCCTGTTTTTTTGGCACGTTAATTAATATAGAAAGTTTGAAAAACGTTTAGTATACCTGCCAACATCTCAGCCAGGATCCCCTGGAGTGTTTTTTTTCTTAATTTTAATGATAATCCAGTTGTCAGTTTTAACGTTGCCACAAAAAAACTGTTAGCTCATCTATAAGTAAGATGTTTAAGTAAATTGTGTTCCTTTGGAAAAAATAGCTGTTCTCAATTGTTCTTCAGCCAGTCAAATAATTAATAGGACAACTCCATCATATCGTCACGAAGAACAAAATGACTCTGATTGCAACTCATATCTATCGTTTATGAAAGAAATTAGCAAAGAAAATGATGATCTTGCACGGCGATTAAATATAGAAGAATTTAATGACTACATTATGTGTGTAAAAAGAATTAAGTGCCAAACTTGCTTTACCCGCTTATGTACACATGACTGGCATTTATTTCATAAACTAATAAATTTAAAAACACGAGGAGGCATCACAAGATGTACTCGTATATGATATTTGTTGTACTTGCGAGATAGTAGTGCGAAAACTTTTAAAAGAAAAAATAATTATATATAATGAAAATCAACATCAGTACATGTGAAACAAAATTCTTGAAAAATTTATATCAAATAACAATATTTTTATAAATCTGCAATCTGAACATGCGTTTGTTGCAGCTGAACATAAAATATCACATATCAAATATATTACCAAAAAGTATTTAAATATTCGTTTTCACCACATAACAAAATTAGAGTGGATTTCTAAATCTTTTGACAGCAAAAGACAAATTTATTCAATTCAATTCAATCAATTTTATTTCAGGCAATACACACAGAATACAATTATTATGGAGTAGCCCATAGAATAAATACCTTACAGACTAACATCTATACATATATATACATATAATAAAACAGTAAAATTCGTGTGTCTGTACATTGAATATATTTACGAAAAACTAATTGGGGGCGATGT
>DWNR01005346.1:0-10235 GCA_018250455.1 Polygonus leo
AAACAGACAAACAGATAAACAGACAAACAGACAAAAATTCTAAAAATTGTTGGAACGTGTTCTGTTATCGATTCTAATTATCCCCAGACATTTTTTTTACGAATATCTTCCATGTACAGACTTATGACCCTCTTTAGCTTTATTATATGTATAGATTCTTATTATGTTTATGACATTTTGAGATCATCTGATATTTGTGCCGGATACATTATAAAGCTCTTCAATACTTAAAATGTCATTTTGTAGAAAAACAAGTTTACTTTGAAAGTTATAAGTCGTCCATGAAATGTTTCGTAGTTTCTGGATTCGCTGTTTTGAAGGTACTTAGGATAAATATGGATGTCCAGGGAAATACTTTGGTTGGTGGTACTCACATGTGGCAACCGTTGTTGAAGTACACCAAGCATGGAATGTTTTTCTTAATATTGACACGAAAGTTTGAGTAGCCTCTCTTTCAAAATTTCTCAAATTCCAGGAGGTAGAACTCATGTAGTTCGACAATTCGGGGAGGTACCATCGCCGCCCTCATAATCCTCCGTGAAGAAGTTCTTATGTTTCGGTTTGGAGAGGCGTGGTTGCCGGCTATACTTACGAACGACGCGAACATCCTCCTCAAATGTAACACCTTATCTATGGTCAATCTCAGGTACAAATCATACCTGGGAATGATTACTAATGTCCATGGGTGACAGTGACCACCTGGTGGACTGCATACTCGGTTGTTACCTTTATACAATAAAAAATTGTATTTTTTGTGTATTTCATTTTACTATATGCTCAGAATGGTTCCGAAGTTTTCTAAATTTTTCATAATTATTTGACACTTTTTAGCTCGAGTTCTTTTAAGCCGATTGTTCGAGCCAGAAGACGATACGCATGCGCAGACAGCGTGATTGTCTCACTCGCTCACTCACAGAGACTATGAGAAAATTTTATTTAATCCAGGCGATCCTGATCAGGATAATGAGGTAAACTTATGAAATTACTGTATTGTTACCGATTTTCGATAAGTGTACAAAGTTTGAATTAAATCTGTCGGTTAAAAGTTGGTCAAAATCACGTCCAAAGGATTCAGTTACAAACAAACAAACAAACAAACATACATACATACAAGTGAAGCTTATATAAGCGTGTTAAAAATAAGCCATATTACATTTAATGAAATTGATTTTGGTAGGCTTATTCATAATATCCTATGTATTTTTTTTCCTTTGGTGATTTTTTGCAAATTATAATATTACCTTAAATATTATTGTCCTACGTTAGTTTAGCAGTTTGGTACATAATTTTAACATGAATAACATTTTTATCCCTTATATCATACATCATACCCCATACCTAGCTAGATGGTAGAACTCGCTCTTTTAAGTAGCTCACTTTAGCTACTTTATTAACCTTATGTTATGAAGAATAACTAAATGTTCTTTACAAGGTATACAAGTACCCACCTAGAATTCAGAAAGTGATAAAACAATAAAACATATATATTGATTGTTTGTATAGAATAGAGTGTTCTATATTATATATAGAAATAGGTGAGGTATATAGATCACTAATTTATAGGTAAGACTATCTTATTGAGAAAAACTTGTCAACAGCGAAAGTGAAAAGCTACGCAGGCTCTACGCATTGTAGTTTGATTGGAGGAGGCTAAGTGATCGTATATTTTACCGGATACTGTTTCGGAGATACGTAAACACGAGTATTTGCGTAGATATAGGCTGTTTTTACAAGTTTTTCTGTCACAGAAGTTAGGTTTTTTCATCGGAGTAGTGTATATAATTAAACATAGAAAACCTTATCCGCTTGATGTTGAGTCCAATTCTGTTAAATTGATATTTTAAACGTAGCAAGAAGTAGCAAACGAAAATGCGGCCTGTTTAGACTTTAAGTGGTTCTTCGCATATTTCTAACTTACTCGATATTTTTATAGTAAAGACGCAGGAAACGTGTATGAAATCCACCTACAGTTAAGTGGTTACTGTCGTCCTGCTTGAGATGAAACCTCTTAAGACCGAGATAGTCAGCTCGAGCATAAGTATGACCGGTTACTATAACATTCTGATCAAAACGCATATTTCTAATAGAAAAGTATTACCCTGGATATACATACAGGTATACAGGTGTGTCCTGTATCCCCGGAAAACAAGAATAATTCATACATGAGTCTTGATTTTTAATTAATATGTATGTACACAATATTTTCGATATTCTTCGTGAAGCAACTTTTGTGATTCGGAATTGGAGAGGCATGGTTGTTGGCTGTACCTACTTAGGTATACATGAGACAAACATCCTAGTCACAGATTCAGTCGAACTTAGGTCGTTAACAGTGATCCATTACCATCCATCACAACGAATGCAGGCTTATTTTTTATCATATGCTGTAACAAAAATATTAATTACATTTCCTTGTTTGTGACTGGTAGATAATAATTTGACCGTTGATTTAAATAATAAACTCAATACGATACTAAAACCATGTATTTTATTCTGATTATATTATCAAACGACAAGCTTAAGTACATAGAAGTTAAAGTTTTAATATGTAGCGTTATTGGTAAACGTTGCGATAAAGTAGGTACCTAATGATAAAAAGCATTATGGTACCATAGGTAGGTAACCTATATACCTACTTAGGTATATATGACAAATTCCTTTAATTATTACTTATAGATAAATAAAAGGTTTAAGGATATTTAGTGCAGTTTATCTTTACGTAGAAAATAATTGAATAGTTTCAAATCTATTTTACTTTATACTGAATTGGGAAATGGGCATGAGCCTGGGAAACTTAGTGTTTAATGAAGTATGGGAAAAAATTCGCAGCGTCTATAAAAATAATGTCTCGCACATAAAAATCTAACATTAAATATATTAATAATAAATATCGTCAGTGGAACATTGTCGACGCTGCGAAAGTCACCAGGCGCAGGGCCTCCCGAGGGACCAGCGCGTTCTGGTTCCAACGTTATATCATACGACTTATTTTCTCATGGAGCAAATAACTGTTATTCCTAATATTTTTTCTCAGTTAAATGGGAGTTCTCTCATTCAGTGAACGAAATTTTAGAGACCCAATTCGCCATAAAGGTATAGGTTGTTGTGTGTGTTAAAGTAAGTTGTTTAGGTACCCATGATTTTTTTATATTTTTCATAAACAATAATTTTATTTGGATACGCCTTTATTTTTATCCTCGTTCAGGTTAGACGCATATCTAATCGATAAGTTGCAGGAGTCTTTTTTAATGAAGTAATTATTTATTAATAGGTTCTTTCTAACCTACAATTTTTAATTCTGACAACTATAGGTATGGCTTTAGGCGTAACTTTTCTTGAGAAGTAGAAAATCTGGGAAACCTAATAACAGAACATTTTGTAAGATTATAAATGTTGATAGTCATGGCGTTCAATTTATTTTTATTGGACGCAGTGGCAAAATGATAATTATTTTATTTTAAATATCTATATGACCCTGGTTTCTTAAATTTTAGATGCAGTATTTTTGTATTGTGTAGTACCTAATAATTTAATATTTTATTTAGTTGGATCTTTCCTAAGTATTTAAAATAAAAATTGTAAATGTTGTAAACCTGTCATACCTACGTTCATATTTTTGTTAATATAAATCCTAATGCAAATATGAAATAATTACAGAATATGAAGAAATTTCCTGCAAAATTAATACAAGTGCATATTTTTTATTAAACAATTATTTATTTATATAATGGTAAGGTATCTGGTATATTTTACATACATATAACTGGTGAAGGTTATTGCTAACGATTAGAGAAAAAGTTATTATGAAATAACGTGGAAGAATGATAAAAATTGTAGCTTCTGTGTTTATACGAGTAATAAATTACTTAGTAGAAGTCGCATGACGTCTGGATGCGTGTAGCGTCCTGCGGGAGCGGGCGCCCGGCTCCAATATTGTGAATATTATACGGTTCATTTTCTCACGGACCCTTTGCTTTCCGCCCGCTGCTTACCACCCGTTGCATTTGCCTTCGGGGATACTTTAATTTCTTTTAAATCTTATTTTTAATTACGTTTTAAGTTTTAGTATGTTTGTTGTGAAATTGTTTTAAATGGGCAAATGGAGTTTAATGTCATTGTGATTCTTCATTTCCGCATGTTTTTACGCAGATATTTTATGGCATCTAATACATATAGTTCTTTATGTACCTACTTAAATGTATATTATAATGTGTAATATCTGTTAGCAAAAATATACCAAATAGAAAGTTACCAGTCAATGTTTTATATATATGTAAATAGTTTAATATTATAATTCAATTACATTTACACATACTCTTTATTTATTAATAACCAAATAAAATTTATGGTGCGAATCTCAGATAAGCGAAAATTGTATGCAATGGGAGTCAAAGGTAGCTACAATTAAATATCAGCAACCATTCATTAAGTAGTACCTACCTGGATCGTTAATTACAACTTTTTTATTTTCCTCAATGACAAAGGAACTGTCGGCGAAAAGAAAAGTAGACAAGTGTCGTGACACGCACCCTCTAGCGGGAGCAGGGAGGGGGTGCGCGGCGGCCAATGGGGCGGCGCGGCGCGGCCGTCCGGCGCGGCCATTGGCCTGGCCCCGGGGGTGCGCGCCCCGCCCCGTCCTCGAGGCTCGCCCTTATTGAATTAGGCTTATCATTCGATTTCGAGTGGGGCGAGCGCGCGGTCCTCCACGCTGGCAAAAACTATCGCAGCGAACCGATACCGTCTGTAATCGGCATAATTCGATATACTCGCGGCTCATCTAATTATGCGGCTGTGAGCCCTCGCGCGGCGGCCTCCGGCACGAGACGCACGCGCCCCGCGTGGCGCGGCGCTTCCTCCGCGGGACTTTTTGGGATTTTTTGAAAAATCACAATCGGTTCGGTTCGAGCACATGACAGGGAGTGAACTCGTTAGATAGCCAAAGGTAGCGAGGATCATGGAGTACGGTTACTTGAGCGGCGCCGGCGGAGGTTTCGAGGGCGGCTGCCTGGGTTCCGGCGGCGGTGAGCTGTCATGGGGCGAGCTGGCGTCGTGTGGGCAGATGTCGCAGGCGGCGTACCGGTACCAGGGCATGCGCTACCAGCCGCCGCCGCCGCAGTGCGCTCGACCCCAGGACGCAGCCATGAGAAATCATCACATATTTCCACCAGCTATGAATTTACAGCGTAAGTACCTACCTGTTTTGTTTACCTCTAGTCAGCTGACGGTGACACGGCGTTGAGAGTTCCCTAAAACGAAAAATTGTTTGGAAATTTTTGGTTTAATTGAAATTTAGGTGGTAGTTGTAGTAGTAAATAAACAAAACATAACTTTTCTCTTTATATTTATTACGGAAAGGAAAAATACCTTCAACTCTACCTTCAATATCGTAAGTAAGTTTTAAGTATGTTGTAACCGTAGCATTACCTGTAGCACCAACGCTTTTGCTACGTGCTACGTTCGTAGAATCACCGTAGTACGCAGATCTAATAAATCTCAATAGAATTAAAGTTAATATTACAGACGAAAATGATGTAATTTATGCTATTACATTTTTATAGCGAAGGATTGAATAACTAGCTTCGTATTCCGATAAATGGTTACACCTTTATTGTTTGTTATAATTGTTTATACATCTCACTTTAATAGTCTTGTCCCGTATTTTGTATTTTAAACTGTCTATGATCAATCCTTTCTTCCTCCTTCCTTAAGACATCTCAAAAAATGACAGTATCTTTTGCCAATAAAAGTTAGTTTTATAACGTGTCAATATAGAAATTGAAGAGTGAAAAGATGAAAAAGTATCTGAAATGCTGTGAAGTGTGTAAAGAAGAAAAAGTTGTTACTGTTATATATCCATAGATATGTAGATTGTCCATTTAACAATCGACGGACTACATACATCTTTGCTTTTTGATTGAGTACTTTCCTATATATAACAATATGTCGGGTCTACAAGTCTGGTCTGGATGGTTGCGTGATTCTCAAGAACCTAGCACCTTAACCTTATGTGCGGCCGTTGGCAGGTATCCATAGGCGGCATTAGCTGAATTGTATGTTCCTTTTCCACTCTTACAGTATAAAACAATCATCTCAATAGTAACTGCATTATTTTTTTACCCATTGTACTTATATAGAACATTAAAATTCTTTTGCATGTTGTGTTGGGCCGTAATAGGTTGTACACGTAGCGTGAGACCTTGTTTTGTGTATATGTTGTAGTTTAGAGGGTAAGAATTGTTAAGGAATCAAATAAAGAAAGTAAACCAAGAAATCTCAAAAAATCAAACTCAGACATACCTAACAAATTAATAACAATTCATACTAATAACAAGCTTCTACCACCTGACAACCTGAAAATGGATCCAATGCATTTTCAGGTTCCTTGATTAGGGTATTAGATATGTGATGGATGGATGGGATTATAATATTCTAGCTGCCCCGGCAAACGTTGTTCTGCCATATAAAGTCAGTGTTTCACTATTATGTTATGCATGTATTATACATATAGAGGAAGGTTTCCTCTTGAATCATTCTATCTATTTAAAAATGCATCAAAATCCGTTGCGTACTTTTAAAGATCTAAGCATTTTTAGGAACAGACAGAGGGAAGCGACTTTGTTTTATACTATACTAGCTGACCCGGCAAACGTTGTTCTGCCATATAAAATATTACTGAATTTCCCGTAGGAATTAACGTTTTTCCCGCAGTAAAGTGTTCTAAATGTTGACCAGGCTTAGTATCTATACACCAAAAAAAGTTTCATACGAATCCGTCCTGTAGTTTCGGAGATTAGCCCGAACAAACAGATTTATTTTACTGTTTTATTATATGTATAGATAGTGATTTTAGTGTAGACCGTCAACAGCATCACAGAAAAAACTGTATCTAAATTAGTGCAATATTGGTGAAAGTTTTTTTTTTACTTTTTGTTTTAATGAAGATCTATCTGTTCTTAAATACCTCCACAAATTTACAACGTACATCGTTACAATTTTATGTATCATATGTGATATTAGACTACTAGATAATTATTTACATAAAGACGATTGATGTAGGTATGTAGATATTAACGTAGATCCGCTTCCAGTGGGTCTACGTCAACACAGTAGGTATGTCCTAATGCGACTGAATATCAGATGTACTGATACTTTTCCCTGTGCGTTCACACTTCTGTCTGCAACTTAAAGATTATCGCAGACTAATAAATTAGACTTATTATTTGCTAGAACCTGCAAAAAAGTATGCCTATTCCTAACTCTCGTCCTAAACCTACCACTTGAGTAGTAAATAGTACCTACTTGCATTCGGGAAATAAATTTCACTTCAACGTTTCCACTCTACAAAGGGACTCGGCACAAAATAAATTAATGAAAAAGTACTTCGTGTTGAATTGTCTGAAAAAGTCTGAAATTATGTGGGTGTGTCTGTGTATGTATGCAAACATACACCTTAATACCTTCGAAAAGCGCTAAAACTCTTGCCCCACACATACACACATACACAAATGAGCATTGTTGGTTGTATATGCATGCAAAATTAGGTATGCATTGAACTCATGTATAAATTCATAATAATACAATACAATATAAGTACCTACAAATATAAATTAATGCCAAACACAAACGATTTAAGCTCCAGAAATGCATGACGGTGATTTTCAAATCAAAATATTGATTTGAAAATCACCGTTTTCAAACAATTTCAAACATCCACATCTCAAAACTGTCGATTATTAAGCTTAGTTGCCACTGGGAGTTTGGATCATTTCTAGATAATGTATTCTTTTGATAATCAAGTGTTCAGGGCTACCTAGGTTTAATACGGGATCCTTTCATGAATAATTGTTATATTATGTTTGTGTCAAGCGTTTTTAATAAAATTCCGACGTTTACGCTAAGGGGTTCAAATTACGGGCATTTACCGAGAGCAAGTGCTGTGTCTAATAGTGTGACTATGATGAATTGTAAGCCTGTTTTACAGTTCTAGGCACAAGTTTCTTCTTTTAAATTCTGTTTCTTTCAAGTAATAAAATGTATGATATTCAAATTTGGCTAAATACCTGTAAAATTAAATTATCTACGTTGTAATTTCAAAAAACAAACTTATGAAAATGTTAGATCATAAATTGTTGTAATTAAATCTATGTGAAACCGCACAGAAAATACAAAAAACATATCAACAAATGAAATAATTCAAAAAAAAAATTGATCCATACTATTCGCTATTTTAAACTAAAGTATATTAATAGCAAGTCGGTTAGTCATATCCTTTTTAATTTTCTTCCTGATTAACCCCTTCTTTTTTCGTTTGAGAACTTTAGGTTCCATACCCAAATGGATTATTTATTGAAAAATCAAAACTTGGCAATACGGGAAGAATATAAAGCAAAAGGTATATCATATCATGAAAATAGTTCGTTTTATTAGATACAATTTTATATACGAGTACTCGAGATTGACCTTCCTACCTTTTAAGTCAATGTTAAATGAAATAATTTTATATAATAATAGCGTAAGCCGATATTTGTCCCAGTGATTATGGGACGATAGCTGTACACAAAAAATAGGTTATGGTCTCATGTTGCAGACCTCCAGCCGTAATTGTGCAAGAAAAATAAAGAGGATTCTTTATTGCAATTTACTAAATTGTTACGATTTAACATTGAGTTAATTTTAAAGAGCGAAAAAAGTTACTGGTCGCTTAGAGGATGGCGCTACGGCTGTATAAAAAAAAAACAAAATGAAATACGTGCGAACATACTACGACATATTGTATATATGACTTGTTTTTTGTGTTTTAATAAAAACAAAAATAAAATAGATGACAAAATTATGGTATTATTAGACCAATCTAAAGTTCAAAACGAATACAAACTCATAATTAAGGATAACTAATTCGATAAAAGAAAATGGTTTCGTTGTTGTTTAATTACGAATTCATAACAGCTCCCAAGATAGGCCTCTTGTAATGATTATTATTTTTAGTTACTTCAGTTAATAATGATTGTTTAAGATTATCTTGTGTATTATAATGAATCAGAAATAAATCCCATAACTGGTATACCCTACATCTATATTGCCTCAGTTATCTTAGTGAAAGTTTTAATGTTTTTTTAAGTTTGAATGCAATTTTATTTACAAAATCTCTAAGTATACACATATTACAGTACATATGAATCTTCGTATAACGTCTCAAATATGTTAATATTCTTGATCTCCTATATTCTTAATTAGTAGTCTTTGTTCAAGACGTTGATTTATATTCCTGTTGTAGAGTAACCTAATAAAACAATGCTTTTTAAATATTTTTAAATAACAAAACAAAAAATAAAAGTACAATTTTAACGGGTTTTTAAAACAAATGTG
Source organism: Polygonus leo (assembly GCA_018250455.1). Lineage (NCBI taxonomy): Eukaryota > Metazoa > Arthropoda > Insecta > Lepidoptera > Hesperiidae > Polygonus > Polygonus leo. The sequence goes on from DWNR01005346.1 coordinate 9,367, forward strand.
ACATACACACACAAACACGCAAACTTTTAACTTATTATTGAATATACTTTACTTTAAAGTATCTAAAATAGAGTACATTTCCGAAATTCGTTGGAAATGTACTCTGTAGTTGTAAAAATCTCTCATTATGAATGAATGCTAACTGTATCTATAACATAGTCTAGTCGATAAGTTGAAATTGGTGTTAAAATTATGTGTTATAGCTCATTCGATTCGGAATCATAAACTAAAATAGACGACTGTTAATTAACAACATTTTCCGGGACTTCCTTTATCATTGCAAATTAAAAAAAAAATTAAATAATTGCTTTAAATTTTTTCCGCTTCGTAGAGCCCTTCTTATATATACACAAAAGAAGATAGCGTGGTAAAAGTTTAGATAAATTTAATACTTTGTTTATAATTATTTGTTAAAGTTAGCAAACTTTTCGTAGATTTAGTGATTTTAACAAACTCGCACACTCGCACACTCGATTGCACTGAATAATAAGTTATAAGAAAAAAACAAGTCTTAGAAGACTAAGATTGAAATACAAGCACTTGCTCCACGGAGGACTATGAGGGTGGCGGTGGTAGCTTCCCAGTCGATCTACACGAGTTCTACCATCTTTAACCCGTAGCCCGTACTTATTTTAGAATACTACGTGTTAATGTTTGTTTGTTCATTTGTTCGTATTATGAATTAGTTAATAATATTTTGAATGTTGAATCTTAAAATAAATTTGCTCTCTTTATCAAGTTATTAAAAATATATTTATTCATTGGGATTGGGTAGCCCCAGGTCTGGCTCTACCAAAGATTGCCTTTTATGTTCCACTTTACCTAGTGGCGCTGTTCTCATGTATAAATTCCAAATACCAAAGTCCATA
>DWNR01005347.1:0-10233 GCA_018250455.1 Polygonus leo
TAAAATTTAAAATAAATATCTCACTTACTTGAGTGCGTGTCTACTGATTCAACTCGTCACAGGCTACTGAGAGACGTCACAGTGTTGCCACACGTCCAAATTTACTGCCCATACAAAGCATTGCGTACTCTTTGGTAATGCGCACTCTTTGGTGGCCTTACTCTATATGCCTCGTGGCGAAATATACTAATCGTATGATGTAGGTACGTGTAACGACAAAGTAAAATTCCTCTTTGGAACCTTAAGCTACGAAGTTTATTACTATAGGTTAGATATATGTCTTAAAATTACGATATAACATGGATTAAAATTTAAAAAAGAGCTTACTAATAATCCTAAACTATAGCCACTTAATAGTAGATAGCATTCTTCCAATCAAATAACAATAAAAAGCAAATAAAACCTAAAACAACATAATTAAACCCAAAATTAAAATTAGTAAAATATAATAACGCAGCAACTAAATTTCATTTAGAAAGCTGGTTTTAAAGGAATCTATTTCTTATTGTGTATGACAACACTTCGAGATCAACCAATGTACCTACCTGACTAGAATAGTGGTTATATTAGGTGAGTAGGTACAATTTCTAAATTCTATTTGATTATAGTATTAGTAACCTAAAGTTTATGAACTTTGTGTTCAATAAACATGTCTAATAAAATATTATAGCACTAATACTACATAATTGCAGTCTGGCTGCGTTTTCGTTTAAATTATTGAGGTTCATGCGTTGTATCTTTCATAAAATATTACAAAAATAAAATTAACAATAACTAAAAAATATTATCTACTAGAAATATGACACGCTAACACTTATCTTCTACAAGTATGTTTAACGCCTTATTCGGGTTTTCTAGTATCAGTCCGGTAGTTTATCTTTTATTCCGCGCATCAACTTATTATCTCAGGGATTTGCAGATTTTCACAAAAACCCTTAAGACGCGCCGAATGAAAGATTGATCGTAGGCATCCACGATTTTAAAAAGACAGTGTTAGCAACAACTCGGTTATTAACAATTTTATACACTTACTCAATTTACAACCTCCCCGAAGGGTGTCCAACTTATCTATTCGTCGCTCTCTCAGAGAAGTCAACAATATATTCTACTCGTTATTATTAAACAACAACTATATTTGACGAATAAGGCCGATCATTACGCAACATGTTACCCCAAGTTATCGTCTCCTAGTAACGATCAACGCCTTGGCGATGAATCATTTCGTAGCGTCAATTAAAAGTATTTTGAAATAACAGTAGAAAGGTAGAAAGGAGAAGCTCGGAGATATGTATACGGTGAAAATATTTAACTAGCAGTTCTTTTCCTGACAATTTAGTATCTTCTTACACATTAACTTTTTTATTTAGAGTCTTTTTTCTGTGGATCAATGGTCAATAGCGTTACGATATGTAGGCTTTAAGCCTGTTTATGTTAAAATATTTAAGTCAATGCAAATTTTAGGAAAATATATTATAAAATATATTGTTTTCAAGAGATTGAGCTAAAACCCAAAAGACATTAAACATAAGATAGGTCATATTATTAAAAACTTAACACAAAAAATATCAAATTCAATCTTTAAACAGTTTTGCTACTGCGAGCCGATAAATACAGTCTCGGAAACTTTCTTACAGACTTTAGAGACCTTTAATAAAAGGTAATTAAATATCAAAAAGTTAAAAATTACCTAAAATATCACATTTGTGCGATTTTTTACAGGCATACTACGAAAAAACTTGAAGGAACTGGCCAGATAGGCATAAATACAGCGAAGATAAGTTAGGAATGTGTTAATACTGTTTGAAATTACGAGATGATTTTACGAGAAATGGCGCGTGTCCTTTCTTGTACCAGGGGCGTTACCGAAAGATCTTAGTACGCTCCAACAATATATCAATTTGATTTATAAACGCCATTTTTTTGATGAAAATCTCTCTTACAATTAAAGTCTGTAGTCATGTATAATTATGCGTTACTGCGTAATCGAGAAACTCCCGCAGTGGAGATGATCAAGACTTTCATTAAGTATTGAATAATATTCAAATCAGTGTCACAGTGAATTATTACGCTTTCTTAGTCACATATTTTTTGTGTTATGTTCCCTATAAGTAATCCTTAAATGCTCATAACTAAATTATTAAAATAAACTATGTTTTAAAAACGACAGGTAAAAAGTAGGAGAGTACTAATTTACAGGTACATTAATTAAAACTACAAGATTAGGCGAAATCCCTATCCTAAATTAAAAATAGAATAGTATTTACAATAACAAACATGGATACATGAGCTATCATAACATAATATTATAAAAAACCTTAGAGGATAAATAAGTACAAAAAATATCAAATTTTACAAAGTAGGAATGTATCTTCAAAAGATAATTCAAAATAGAGAAACAAAAAGTAAAATTATCTTTACAATCTTTACTTAATTAAAACATTGGGAATGATTTTGGTACGTTGGCAAATATTTGTCGTTGTGTTTTATAACAAACTCGTTGAGTTTATTTTTGAAAATGTTTTATATTAGCAAAGCATTTTCAGAAATACACAAAAATATGAAAAGCAACCGTATGTTTATTGCGCTTTTATTATGCGTGGTTAGTTCAAAATATTAGTACCTATATGTTGTATTATACTAAAAAAATGTAATTAGAAAAATTGGTATCCGAATTCTACAGAAACTATATTGGGATAGCGGCTGCTTCAAGACATCCGTTGCTACATAGTCAAGATTAATAGCGACGATGTTAAGACCCGTTGCTAAGTAGTAAAGATTTGATGCTACGATGTTTAGACCCATTGTTACGGTGTAAGGATACGGTGCTACTATGTGAAATCCGTTGCTACATAGTCAAGACGATGGTAAGATCCGTTGGTACGTAGTAAAGATCAAGAGCGTATAGCGTCATAGTACTGCCGAGTATTCGGTTTTGCGAATCATTTGCGCCGCTTGTCCCATGTCCATAGATTCATAAAATCATTATTAGTATAGGTTATTAGTCGGGGTCATAAAAGTAATTAAACTTAATATTAATAATTTCATATGTTACTTTTCAAATCGATTAGCTCTACTGTCTAAAGTTAGTAAAATTAGTCAAAGCATTTACGGTGTTAGTTAAAATTGTTTTGTAATTAATAACATTTGATTAGTAATTAGTTAGTAAAAGTTTATAAAAATATTTAAGAAATTTTAATGAAAAAATGAATTTTAATGAGCGTTTGAAATTTTTCTAAAATGTCGAAATCAATAATTTTGTGTGCCAAATAATTATTGTACATAGATAAAATGGGGAATAATCAACATTAAAGTGATGATATTGTATCAGAAATTCGTTCGATATGTCTGGATTCGTAGAAAATTTTGAAATTTATATAAAAATAAATTTTAGGGTTTTCATTTTGAAGTAGTAGAAACGATGAAGTTGATAATGATCTCGTTTGTTATTTGTCATAAAATATTTGATGGTTATACTTATTTTTCTTAACTGAAAAAAAGTATTTTTTCGCAATATGATGGTCTTAAAATATTTAAATGTATGGTAACGTCTATCTGAGACATGTATGTAAGTACGAAGTGTCGCAGTTTACTCATATTAGATATAGGACTTTCCGAAAACGCCACAAGTCTTCGTTTGTTCGTCTTTGGCAATCTGATATTGATTTGGCACCATTTTAATAGCAATTCGGAACCAAAAGTGGTAAACAAACATTTAAAGAGTCTATTAGGAAAATTATCGAAAAGTCCTTCAGATCATGCTTTTCCTTATGTAGTCGTTTGACAATGTATTCTTTAATCTTGTGTACCCGAACAAGTATTCGTTTCCTACTTTAACATATTGTATTACTATCTCTAACGTGACACTTAGTTCATACGGTTAAATGCATATTCGATTACAGACATCAAGATAATTTAAACTATTACGATGATTGAATACGATAAGTGAATAAACACGTGATTAAATACTAGGCTGCTAGATCCAGAGTGTCTTAACTGCAATTTAGCGATGTGACATATTTGGATTTGTGTTACTTCAAAATGGCAATGTACCATACCAGAATGGCTTAAACTTGTTTACATGTTTTGAAATATTATCAATTTTCTGATATACAACTTTAAGCCACTCTGGTTTTGAAGTACCATTTTTATAGAACGAAAATGCACATGACCTCTCTACGTCTAGCAGTCTAGTACCCGATGTGGGAATTTAGTCATCCCAGGTGTCGTAGGTCGAATCGGGGTACGCCCATGGGGGGCGGTTAGCGGTATGCGAGCTGGTGCTGTTGGTGCGAGCGTCGTAGCTGAAAAAAAAACGTCGGTAGTGTCAAAACCAATAGTACCAGGCATTAATTAGTAGAAATTCATGTTTTTTTACTGTGCAAAGGTAGCTAACGAGCATGCAATCCACCTGATGATATGTGGTTACTGCCGCCCATGGACATTAGTAGTCATCCCCAAGTACTATTAACCCAAGGTTGACCACAAATGCGTTACTGCACTGCTGAGCACTAAAATTATCACTTTGTTTGTAAGTTGCTTTACGGAGGATAATGAGGGTGGCGGTTGTACCTCCCCAATTGAACTACATGAGGTGTTACACATGGCATGTATATAAAGTCTGAAGAAATCACTTTGTAATACTCTTTACAAAGTTAGCAAGAGAAAGTCCGCCTGCTAAGTGGACATGGAAGTTATTAAATCAATCCCAAGTATGATTGAAAATTTTAATGACCCTTGTGGAACAAAATATTCTCGTCGTGTTTAACTGACGAATTTTTATGTTTCGATAATGACAATCACGCTATAATCGAAACATAAAAATTGTTTCACATAAGATTATGAGGCAGGCGGTGGACCTCCTCGGTCGAATAACATGAGTTGAGTAATTAGTCCAGGAGGATGTCCTTGCAAGTTACACGAAATATTTAAACGTTATACTTTGAAAGTAGGAACATTTTATAACGAACAGGATTTTATATAACTGTTCATAAAAAGTAATTAAACTTTCCATTAAATATAAAGCCTTTTTTTGTAATTTTATAAAAAGGTCATAAGACTAATAAAAAAAAGATAATTACCGGGTCTCGACTTGCACAAATGCGGTGTTAGTGATGCCACGAGAGGTCGACTGCACAGGCTCCAGGTCAGCGACGTGCCAGGCCAGAAGAGGGTCAGAGTATCTGAAAGTATACGACACTAAAATGTAACCTACATAAAGATTTTAATTAAATGTTTGCTTAAACACTGTCGTTACTAGTCGTGTGATCTGTTCAAAAAACATATGTAAGGACTTAATTTTAACGTGATCTGTAAAAATACAAATGTAGTTACATACTGATTATAGAATCTGTATGAGAATAGACGGAGCTACTTGCTGGGGACCTGTATTAAAATAGACGCATCTACTTACTGATACTAGAAACTGTATGAGAATAGACTAAGCTACTTGCTGGGGATCCATATTAAAATAGACGCATCTACTTATTGATATACAATCAAGATCCACCCAAGTACTAAATTAAGTTATTTGCTGATCTTGTGATCCGCACAGAAAACAGAAGTAGCTACGATACTTTTGATAGTAGTTTCCGTGTGAGAAAAGACGTGGCTACTTAGTACTTATGTTAGGTTTATATGATCCTTATAAAAATAAATGCCTCTACCAGTTAGTCGTAAGATCAATACAATAATAGATGTAGCTACTTACTGATCATGGGATCCGTACAGTCCATCGCCTTCGAAGATGTTGCGGTCGGGACGCGGCTGGGTAGTCGGAGCAGGCGGGATGGTGGTGCGGTCGAAGGGGTGCGGCGGCGGGGGGGTCGGCACGCGGGGGGCCGGCGGGTTGGTCTCCAGCACCGAGTTGTGTATGCCGTACTTGAAGTACATTATCAGACCTGTGGAAGTTATAACACTTGATATTTTACATATAGCCTAAGGATTTTTTTGTGGAGGCAATAGATGCATACACGATACTTGCAATATCTATGTCTTTAGGGGAAGCAATCTGCAGTCAACCTCAAGTAGGACCCAATTATCTTTGTACATTTAGGGCATACTAGGATTCCAAGTTTTGTAGTAGAATGCACACAAGATGAATACTTGAAATATCTTAGTCCTTAGAAGTAGAATGTCTTCTTTGTTTGTCAACCTCAAGACCGATTCAGTAATGCTTTGTTGATTAGATTTTCCTTTATTTAGAATTATTGATGAACTTTATTGTATTTATAATTGAACATGACTTCTTATTATGACTAATTGTAATAGTAATAAGTATTGTCAAAAATCCATTGGTTATCTATTACGGTTCAAGAGATAGAGATAGTTTTGTGGCAGATAAATGGACGGATGGACAGGCAGATAGATAGCGAAATCTTTGTAAACAATGCTTTACAAAAACAAACAATCGTGTTTCATTTGACGCGAAGAACAGATAGATATTTTTATATACGTTATAGCAAACGAGCTATATTAGTGGTCACTACCACCAATGCACATAAGTATTGAATCTCAAATAGGAAGAAAAACATGTGAAACGAGCTGAAGACCTGGGTAACAAGGCCTTCAGCAGTATTGTAAATACATCTCCCTTACCATACCCTCCAAAGCCGTACTTAGTACAGTTTCATAGTGCTAAATGCAGGAGAAGTAAATTTGACAATATGTACTACCGTAGGGTAACTTAATTTCTGCCAAATTTATATATTTTGGCATTTACACTAGCTACCTTGTAAAAGACATCGACGCAGTATATAACACTAACATTAGAATATAAATATGGCTAGTTTTTGAAATCATGATTTAATTTCTAAATACCTACGAATGTTTCTGTTGTGATAGGACTTTTAATGGGGTCACATGAGGGGTCTTCAATTCAATCGATTTTTAGTGTAGTATTATATTGATATGCCCATATTCAGTACAGTGTGTTTATATCCTCATATTTAGGATTCCATACTGAAATAGTGTCTGTTACTAAGACTCCGCTGTTCGTCTGTCCGTCTGTCACAATGTTGCATCTGTGTTCGAATCCGCTTACACATTAGGCGGATTTGTCAAATGAATATTTCCAGTTAAATCGGTTTATCCTTATTAGTAATGGATAATGCGCCTGGATTTATGAAATGATTGATTTTAATAACAATACGCGCAAGTTAGTTCGTCACAATAAATATAGAAGTTGACATAATAAAAAAACAGATGTCTAGTAACCGTGTAATACCTACAATCTGATACGAGTATTTATTATTAATTATAAATCATTTATGTCGTTTTAGCCTTGTGGTATTAATTAAAGAGGTACTTTTTTAAGTACCCATAAACATGCCTTATTTCGAAGCTATGTCCATTTAAAATTAACCCTGATTTGCCTAAACCTACCAAATGTATTGATTGAACTTTCGTCCTGTGTGCTGGACTATCTCTAGAACTTTTTAATTTTGAGGGAATATGTTTTTAACTATGGACCAGTAACAACGTCTCAAGATAAAAACCAAGCATACAATTTCCTAGCTAAGTATATCATGTTTCTTAAAGACAATTCAAGAGATCAGATCGATGTGCAATATGGAGTCATCAAATACGAATACAATACGTATTGTATAAATTATACTTACCGAAGAACATCCAGAGGGTGAATCGCACGAGAGTCAGGACCGACAAGTTGAAGATCAGGTACATGTTGATGAGGATCGCGATGGCCGGCACGAACGGCAACCCAGGCGTGGTATACATCAGGCCAACACTGAAACATTATACAAACTGAACATATATTTCTGAACATATATTTAAAAAGCAATTCGTTCCTTTTGTGAGTACAGAAACTGAGGCTGATATGCCACTTGATGGAAAGTTACCATCATTTACACTCAATTCTAATGTCTAACAAAGGTCATTTGCAATATCAAAGAAGTAGTCAATGTATTGCTGGTTTTTTTGAAGAGCTCTTTCGCTTTTTTGAAGAGCACTTCATCGTCGGGCTCTTAGAATGAGGCGTAGGAACTACATAATATTTAACTGTGGATCATAAATTGAAATAATACCAAACAATGCACCTTTGAGTTTTCAGGCCAGGAAAACGAGTGTTCCTATGATTTTTATTATTTTTCTAGCCTCTTAGGGTAGGGTATTCTCGTGAAACAAATCTAATGAAGTTATTTTAAGAGAACTAATGAGGTATATATAACGTTTATTCTATGCTGGTATTCAAATCTTTTCAAAAATCAAAAATAGAACACGAAGCGATGGTCTATGGGTTAGCATAATGGCTTTCCTTAGTGGATGTCTTTGGTTCGAATCCCAGGCATAAATTATCGAAGTAGTGCGTTGTAAAAATATTAAGGGTGAAGGGAAACATCGTAAAGGAACTAAAATAATTAAAAATCTTGAGGTTATGTGAAATTCACTGATGCACAAAAAATTTAATAGTTTGGCCCCATTGAGAGGAGAGTCTTAGCAAAAGTACAATAAAAACACATGTATCATTAGACTCACCGGTTCTGCGGTTGACGCGAGATCAGCAGCAGGATGATGAAGATAGCCAGCAGCAGGAGAGCCATGATGACAGCGACGATGGTGTTACTGGGGTCTGCGTAAGCAGCGAGCAGATCGAACACAATCATCAAGAAGAACATTATGCCGAAGCATCGAATCACGAACATGCCTGCAAAATAATAATTACTTTAAAACCAATCTTACATATTAATATATAATAATCTGATAAATGCCTTACGTTGTCCATTACGCCTTCTCTCAATATTTCGCAGAAAGAAACCGATTACAAGAAGGATTAAGGTTCTGTGGTTCAATCTATAGTTGAAATCCATCTTTACAATATTAATGCGAAATTTTATTCTTGATAAAAATTTGGTTATCTGTATATTTTATACATGACTGACAATTAAAATTTTGTTTGATTTATTATAAATATTGTGACCTTTTACGTTAGGAAAAAGGAATGCAAACTTGAAAAAGAAGAAAAGCATACAACCAATACGAATACTATTAATCACAAAAATTTGCTAGAATCGCAATAACTTGGCTTGCAAAACGATAACATTTTGGATTTTTACAGGAGGGCAGTCTCGCTCAAGAGCCGGGACAAGAGTGCGCTGAAAGCTCCTGTTGCAAGCCTTATATAGTCCTCAGATCACGCGAACATTGCATTAACTAAGTGATCTCATTTTGTATTCGACCGTCCCATTTCAATATTTCAAGCTTCTGACGAATAACAAACATGAAATATAGTATCTCATTGTAATGTACTTTATGTGGATAGTGGTAAGATCAGATAGTAAAAAACACAGTTGGACATTTGGGTAGGTTATTGATAGCCTATCAATAACCAATTTTGAGCCAGGTATTTTTTATCGTATAAAGGTAGCAAACGAGCTTGCAGTTCACCTGATGGTAAGTGTTCACTGCCTCCCATGGATTTCAGTAATCATCCCCAAGCACAAATAAATCATACCTAATCATAGATGCGTTGCTATCCCTGAGGACTAAGATGTTCACTTCGTGTATAAGTGTATCCGGAAACCACGCTACTTCAAACCAAAACACAAAAATTGCTTCACGGAGGATTATGAGGGTGGCGGTCGTACCTCTCCGGTGGAACTAAACGAGTTCTACCACTTGGCACCTGTTGCTAATTCGTATAATTAGGGGGAGGTACCACCGCTACCCTGATACTCCTCGTGAAGCGATTTTAGGGTTGGTTTTGGAGGGGTGCCAAATTTACAAGAGGTGAACAATTAGGCTCTCAGGGATAGTAACGCAAATGTAATTAACCTTGAATTGATTAATTACCTACTTTTAACTGACTATAAATGTCCATGGGCGACAGTGACCGTTTATCATCATGTGGGCTTCAGGTTTGTTAACTATCAAAAAGTTACTGAAACGTTAATGTATTACTGTTTGCAATAAGTATTGATTGATCAGCGCAGATCCCAACACTAATTATTTATTAATAGCATTGCTGATGTAACATACTGACATGTTAAATGAGTAGTGTTGACATAAGAGCTGAAGGATAATTCAATTTCGATAGTATAACAATACAAAAAAATACAGATCTATAAGAAATATAATATATGAAGCAGTGAAGTTATTAGTTACTAGCTGTGCCCGCGGCTCCGCCCGCTAACTGACAAAGAGACAAAAATTCTAAAAACTGTTGGAACGTGTTCTGTTATCGATTCTAAGTATCCCCAGCCAACTTTTTTTCGAATA
>DWNR01005348.1:0-10233 GCA_018250455.1 Polygonus leo
CATCTCTTTCCAACAGTGCGTTTGCGGCTAATCTAAGGGCACCTCCTGTGAGGTTCGGTTATTAATCATTGCAGTGGATGCAAATTAAAAGTACTACACTCATACACAGACCCACAAGATATTTTTAGCTTACAGAGGTAGAGAATATAATTTATTAAGAATATCAATGTCAATTGTTACGAGGTGCGTCAAACGATTAGTGATATAAAGTGCCTTCCCAAACCGAACCTTCCCAAAAATTACTTTACCGTAAACTAAATGTATATCCCCATCCATTATAAGTAGATTTCTTTAAATCTCATAATTGTTGACTCACGTCACATTTCGTTGTCTATACCTATACCTAATTTAATTGAGCTAAATTGGTTCTAGTTCACTGTTTGTTCTTTACGCTGTTATCTGCCACTAGTTGGTCCTTTTCATCAATTTTTACTTTCTTTGGCTTACTAATAGCGTTCAATATTAAACCCAGTATTAAGAAGCCGAGCCATACTCCATACCAATAGTGATACATAGATGAATAGTATATCCAGATCCGATCAAATGTTAGGAGCAGGAAAGCAGCTGCTTGGTACGACTCAGAGTGTGATCTTAGGAACCACATTATGAAGCCAACGATCTTCTTTTTCTGTGAAGACAGGAATTATAAAGAAATAAATTTAATAAGACAACAAAATATTGGGAAATATAGTAGGTCCTAAGCACATATTAGGTTTATAAGCGATAGAAAATATAGTAAGTCTAAGAACATATTAATTTGATAAGCAAAATACGGAATGTCAAATATAGTTTCCTGTATATTGTATACCTCATGTTTCCTGATAAAAAAATGAACGTAAGTAAATATTATTTATGTTTAATGTACCTTTCCAGTAGCATCTTTATAGTACAGCTTGTAGTAAATATCTTCCGCCATCAAATAGAATGGGCAAAAGTAAATACAGAAGAAATATCCGGCGTGAAAACCATGCCAAATTACTGAGACAAATAAAGCTGCATGAATCCTGAAATCAAACAACATACCATTAATTTTATAATTTTATTCTTTGTCAACTTAAAAAATATATTGCTTTTCTTTTTAATACATTTTATAGCAATCCATAACCATACATATCTGTAGATATAGAAAACCTTTCTTGGCATATTACAATCTGCGTTTCACAGATTGCGTAGTGTGTAAGTTAAGCCGGCAGCCAGACCTCGACAAGACCGAAACATGAACATTACTGAAGTTCTACAACCTGGCAAATAATGACAGGACCGAATTCACCAGTTGATAGTAGATTAACTGACATGTAAATTTGCTTAATGTCATGAACGCCTTAAGAACCACGTACGGATTTTTTACAATAATAATTCTATTGACATATATTTTATAATACAAAGTCATATTATTCACATAATACTTACTTTAAAAACTTAATAGGGAACCTCTTATACACAACCATCGCAACCCAATATTGAACGGCCATGTTCCACACCTTCATGGAGTCCCGCAATGTTTCAACAGTCTCACATCCCCATACGTCCATCGACTCAACTGTCCTGAAGTCGTAATGTGTAGTCATCGCTTCTTGTTCTGACCTGGATTTTTAAGAATTAATTTCAAATATTTAGTTGTTACCGAAAAGCAAGTAATAATTTAGGTTTAAATACGCACATCGTTTGATAGTGTAGGAGGTTGTGATGATGATTTAGTTGTCTACCTTTGTCATTTTTCAAAGATACATAAGCACATTGAACATGTTACATGATAATTTTACGTAATAAAATAGCATTTGGGCAACAAAACATACCAAATGGTTTATCCTCAATTGACACGAGACTATAATTTAATTAGACTTAGTTTTTTAACCGACAATAAGAACAGTCTAAGCAATATTTCTTGGAAACATGTTTTATGTTTTTAATAAACAAAGCTACGAATTTAAGGAGCAGAAATAGAATAACCCTAATTTCCCCAAGCACAAAAACCTACAAAATTAAATATGGGAAATTAGTATATAGTAGGTATATACTTATGGCAAAATTGTATCCATCTCTAGACCATTCTTACTCATGCTCGTATTATAAGTACTTTAGGCTATATATCACTATATTAACCAAGTATATGAGTAAACCACAAACTTCATGATATTTTGTCTCGTCATAAAGCTGATTAAAATATTTTTAACATTACACAACTTTGAAATCACTTATTTCTCATATGAATATGGACTGCTTATAACTAACTGAACAATTTACAAATTATAAACTCACATCTGCTTCAACTTTAAGTACCCTGCTCGAGGGCCATGTCCAGGTCTATTGCGACCTTGCACAGGGTACGCGCCGAGTCCAGCAGAATTACACACACTCTCAGCTAGAGTCATGCCGCAGTAGATACGTTGACGGAAAGCGGCGAACAGAGCCCAGGGGTACATCATCCTATAGAAGAAGCTCCTGTTGTTGTGTTCTTCTGTCAACACATACTAGAAGAGAAGGAAAATTACAGAAAAAAAATTATTATTATTACTAGTTTTATCTCATTAGTCTTATACAGCAGTTCTTAGGCTGCAGTGGCCATTTGATCACCATGAGATGGTTTGCATTATCCAGTTCAATTTTATTTTATACATCTATATAATATATGTTTATGTATATCTATAATCCACTACATCCTAAATTGTTTAAATTTACAGGCAACACACAGTTTTAACTAGTATGTTTAAGATCATGAAATGTCATAAATCACTTATCCACATTGACCAGAAATGTTTCTTTTTTGAAAAGTTATCCCTACATATAAAAAGGGAATATTTTTTGTTTCGTATACAAGTTGCTATGAGCATGCAGTCTATCTGATGGTAAGTGGTCACTGCCGCCCATGGACATTAGTAATCACCCCAAGTACAATTATAACATACCTAAGTTTTGATCACAGATGCGTTGCTACCCCTGAAAACCAAGATGTTCACCTCATATTTAAGTATAGTCGGCAAACACGACTCTCCAATCCGAAACACAATTATTGTTTCACGGAGGATTATGAGTGCGACGGTGGGGCCTCCCCGGTCGAACTAAACAAGTTCTACCACCTCGCAAAATATATAATATATGTCTAGTATATTCTCACATTATTATTCGATTTGTGTAGTGATTCATTTTCCTAACAAGCATGTTTGTGTTTGTGTTATGTATGTATTTATCTATAATTATTATAAATGTTTAAGACTTGAGACATTGAGGAAAACATAAAAATATTATTATTAACTAAATTTTACTATAATAATGTATTACTTTATTAAATCTACATTTTGATTAAACAGTAAGGTACTTCCTTTTATATTAAGAAACAACAACTTAATTTGCATATATTCAAAGTCAAACATAAATTATAATCATAAACATGCAGTGTGTTACATAACTGAATAAGAACTTGTTTATTTATAGATGTGTTCTGGGTATAATAGTAAATATTACAGATAAACTTACCTCTAGAGGCCACAAGTGTGAAAAAGCCAAATACAGGGAAATGTACACAGGCACAACTCTTAAAGTATTTATTGTAAAGCCAGTACAGTCCACATATTTACTGAAAGGCAACTTGAAGTAGTCATCAAATGTCCTATATCTGTAATATGGACCTGAAATTAAAATTATCATACTTTTATTTAAAAACATTTCCCACTCTCAGACCAAGACATTATTATTACATATCCTTTCCGTGTGATGTGATAACAAAATATGTTTGTAGTGTCAGACCTAATAGTACATGTACATAAAATTGCAGGATCTGATTTCGGCCCAAAAGATCTTATTATTTGAAGTAATTAAATTTGTGTTTCATATTTGTATTTCATAACATTTGCATAGGGTATCCTAGTGAGGCCATAAGTGTAGCAAACATTTTATGACATTGGATTTATCCCAAAACCAGAACCAGGGGAAACGAGTGACCAACAGACCAACAATATCCTTCCATTAGCAAATCTCTGTATCTTAACCGATTCTTTGGGTTCAAATAATCATCATCATGATCATAAACCATTGTCTCACTGCTGGGCAAGGGTCTCCTCTCACAATGAATTAGTAGACTTCACACACCCTTGAGTTTTTTTTACAATTTATGTATGCATGTAGGTTTCCATACTATGTTTTTCTTCACCAAAAAGTCATAATTTTAATTTAAACTTAAATTACATATGTAATTTTTAAATTAGATACATGCTATAGCTACATGCTAGGATTCAAACTCAGAGCCCCTAATAAAAGGTTGGATTCTCAACCACTGGGTTATCACTGATTAAATAACCAACTATACTTGCACATGAGTGAAATATCTTAGTCCTCAGGGGTAGCAATGTATCCGTGGTCGGCCTCAGGTATGATTCATTCATACTTAAGGAGTAATCAACCTTACCAACCTTTTGTCCATAGATGACAGTGACCACTTACCATTAAGTTGACTGCAAGCTCTTTGTAATATAACTAATATTTAATTAACATGTAGATAACTTAAATATAATATATCTTACACCTATAGACGAGCAATAGTATTTGAGATTGTATACATAAAATAAGCATAAGAATGAGTGTGTAAGCATTACCTGTAAGCAATCCAATATAGTTAAAAGAATAATGAAACAGGTCCATCATACTAGGATTTATGAACTCAACAAATTCATCATCAGTATCTTTAATCTTATCAGACTTCTGCTCATTTTCTTTCTTTTTTCCTTTAGCTATAGCCAGCCAGGAACCATTAATCTCAAATGCAACTCCAACCACACGCAATACAATTATCATTTCTATCAAGTTGGTTTGGCCAGATGATAAAGGTAACCCAAATTTGTCAGCCAGCCGGAAGAAAAACAGATAGCCAAACATTAAGAAGAATGTGGCTATGTGGCAAAATCTGAAAATTGGTAGAATGTTTAGGTTAATTACAAGAAAATGTAATATATTTAAATATTAAATTAAAAACATTTATGTATACATATTACATTTTAATATATTTATGTAAGCATGAATAATGAACGAATTAAGTACTGCCTTTTATTTTCTGAAATATCTTTACTATTCATTACACTTATTAGTGGCTGGGTAAATAAGACATACTTCAGGATCTATGAAATACGAATAATACAAAACGATGGAAATAACTTATACATTATAATAGTAATGCATATATGTTTATAATCTTAAATGAATAACAATCAATTAAAAACACTTTTTTATTTTATTCGTTTCATATTAATGGTTTCTATTTAATTAATTAACTTATCAATTGTATAACAACATTGTAGTTTAAAGGAAATAATCATGTTCATTAAGATTGAGTTGATTATGAATACTCACTTCACTGTAGCTATTTTTATGGCAATTATTCCAAGTAAGGCCGATAGTATGGGATGGATTGCACTGTACCCGGATACAATAACTATGAGCAAGATCCCAAGCACAGAACCAGCCCATTTTTTCACATTTATGGAATTAATTTTTCTATAATAAGGTCCTATAAAAACACTAAATAGAAGTAGTGATAAATAAATAATATCATTCTTATTTTTCGCAAGAAACGACGTTTTGAAAAAATCTAACTGCAAATGCAAATTATTCATCTTGACAAGCGCAATGCAATGGTACTTATTATTTATTATATGTATTGTGTACTATTTTATTTTCATTATAATTTATTTTATATATTAATTTTTTCTAAAACTATTTACTTATAAACGACAAAGAACTGAACTGACAATTGACTGTCTATAGTGACAATGACACATGACAGTTGTATGACATGTTGATACATAGATAGATAAAAAATTAAATGTATTACTTTTACCACCATGGATTCACCTTCTTCTGGCCTATCTTTATTGTTTTAAACTTATATCTATGATCTTCAGATAGGGGAAGGCGGATGATATTCTTATGAGTGTGTTATAGACGAAGAACCTAACATAACTTAAACTTATTACTTGCTAACATTGTAATAAAATGAATGTTTCTTACAATATAATCTACCTGTCAATTCAAGGCAAGTAAGTTATGTGCGTCTAAAAAGATCAATCACAGTACAGTAGCATAACTATATTTCGTGCAACACAAGAAATATAGTTTATCCACAAAAAAATCATCACCTTATTGCCCCTACAAGAGTTTCCATCGAATTTTAATGTAAATGTGTGGTAAACAATCAGCACTTTGTATCCTACCAAACACCACTTAAAATATGTGTCCAGCACTATTCGTTACGACAGATTGCCCTTTAATCTCTCAGGACAAGCCCCTGGGATAATTTAAAGGATAACTAACTCAGGTCTCAGTTAAAATTAACAACCCGACCCTATTTTCCCCTCTAACGTTGGGTCACCATATCACTAGTGGCAGTAGATTCCTTAAGAATTGCCCGGGCAAAAAGAGATTCCTATATCCCCGCAGACCGCTGACTGGAGGCGACAGAGCCACGGAAAATGGGACGACCTCTTCCCCTCCACCTAAGCTATTTAGGTCTCGAACCGACATTTGCCTCAAAATGCACCTTTAGTTGCAGAATCATAAAACGCCACGAAAATAAATGTACTCTGTTGTCGACACGTTACTGTCAAATGTCAACGTCGTACAGCCTGCTGTCAATTGTCATGTCATGTGTAGAATAAAAAACAATAAGAGCTAAGTGAGAATCTAACTATTAGGGTTCTATTTAAGAAGAAAATCAATACTTAACGTGACTTAGATTTCCATGGTAAAAGAAACATGAATTAAAAACTTTTAGTGTATAAAACATGAGTATGCACTGCTAAATTAATTTTATTTGGACGTATTAAACATGGATGAAGAGGAAAAAATATTCAGTGCCAGGAACTGCCTTACGGATGAAGTCAAAAAAGTTATTATAGATGATCTTAATACGAAAATTGGTGGAGACGTCGAGAATTTAGCTAACGTTTACCAATTGGAAAATGAATTGGTTAATAGACGAGATCAGCTTCGGAGCCTTGTAAGTAGACATTTATTAATTTTACATTTTATAACATCATCTAAATAATTTTTAAATAACACTCCAAATTTCACATAGATAACTACTAAAGTTATCTAATTTTTAAATAAGTGAAAGTGTATACTCTTTTAAATGAACATGCTAATTTTCATAAAGCCATAAATCTAATTAAATAATAATTTATTTAATATCCTTAAAGTTAAATGCTGCCAACAATGAAGTGCCTACAAAACTGTCGACTGCTATCAAGAAAGCCGAGTCAAATTCTAAGCATATAGAAAATCTCAAAGAAAGAAGTGAGAAGTTAAAGAAGAAGGCAGAAGATTTCTTAGCAAAAAATGAGCTAGTTCTGAACGAACTCAACTGCAAGTTTACCGCTGTACATAAACTTCAGGAAATCCTTACTTACTTTAAATCTTATGCTAAAGTGGAAGAAATAAGGTAAGTTTTTATGTTCAGTTTCATGAAGAATGACTTTTACTTCATTCCACAATTTGATATTTTATGTAAAGTAACTAACAAAAAAAAAGAAGAAAATTAATGCATCAATTAAAAGGGTTTAAGAAACTTTTTATTTTATTGTAGCAAAGAAGCATGCAGTCCACCTGATGGTAAGTGGTCACTGCTGCCCATGATATCAGTAATCATCTTCAAGTACAAATAAATCATACCCAAGTTTGATCAAAGATGTGATGCTACCTCTGTGGACTAAGATGTATATGTGTAGCCGACAACCATGCTTCTCCAAAATGAAGCACAAGAATTGTTTAACAGAAAATTATAAGGGTGCTAGTGGTACCTCCACAGTCAAACTGAATCTTCTACCACCTAGCAACGAAGAATATGTTTAAAAATACATAGACTTGTTAGTGAATTGGGAAAGTCTATTGAATTGAATTACTGGATATATCTTTTGTTACATGGATGTTTGTTTTAAAATTTTTATATTTTTCTCAGAGCATTTTTGATAGGCCATATAGCCTAGATCTAGTTGGTAAGTGTAATGTGCTATCTTTTAATCCAATTTTTTTTTGTTACAGCAACCAACTAAAACAGTGCAAGGATGAAGAACAGATGGTAGCGTTGTATAATCAGTTGATGGAAATGTGTGGCGAGTGCAACAATCCACACCGCTCTGCTTATGTGAAGGAAACTACACATTACTGGCACAATGTGTTGAAGGATCATTTAACTAAGTATGATATCAATATGTTTTAACTTTAGGCATTAGGAGTACAGGTCGCCCCCAAACAGATGGACTGATGACAGCGGGAAACTACTGGATTCAGAGGGCATGTGACGTGTTGGAGTGGCACTTATTAAGGGAGGCCTATGTCCAGCAGTGGACCTCAAAAGGCTGATAGACGAATGGATGGATAACTCCCTACCATCATTATTATAAAAACTTAATGCTATGCCTCAGTTATGTACAGTTC
Organism: Polygonus leo; assembly: GCA_018250455.1. Taxonomy (NCBI): domain Eukaryota; kingdom Metazoa; phylum Arthropoda; class Insecta; order Lepidoptera; family Hesperiidae; genus Polygonus; species Polygonus leo. The sequence goes on from DWNR01005348.1 coordinate 8,422, forward strand.
TTAGAATAAGTATACCTGAGTTAATAGTTAAACCAAACAATCAGCTATAAAAATAATTCAAGAGCTACTTGAGATTAGCCATAAATGTGTCCAGATTGACTTGAATTTTGCACTTCTTACAACTATTCTCTAGGATTCTTAATCAATTCAATCTATGAGTACTCTAGGATCTGAGTGTGGAATCACTTGAGATCTGAAAAAAAAAGTTTATCATGCATAATGACTAAAATGGTAGTCCCAATATAATTAGGGATGAAAAACAGACTTCATTGTTAATATATGCTATTAACTGTTTCTGTGTATTTTTTTTATAAAAATATTTTTGCTTATTCAGGAGTTATGAAGATGTAATGAAGTCAATGAGATGGCCATTTTCTTCTGAGGAAAATGTTCCAATACCTAGTGAGGTGCTTGTGAAATTTAATAACCTTACTAAGTATCTATTTATGATCCGAGAGCCAGATGCTGTCATACGAGAGGTTAATCTTTATGAAGATCTAGGTGAGTTATAAATACTATATATAAATTAACAACTTATTTGTTGTTACCCATTGTTATTAACTAACCAGATTCAGTGAATCAATTTGACTCTTAAATAGCGTAGAAAATACTGATGCCCCAAGACAAATTTTGACACTACATTAAGGATATTATGTACAGCAGATATATTATCAATGTAATAAAGTGAAGACACAAATAGATATGATGCGGACCAAAATGTACAAACGATAAGTGTGACGTGAGAGACGGAAAGAAAGAGATAGCAATTTATTTCTTTAGGAGTACGATAAGGAGAGAATTTCCATAGACTTCCGCGCCACACATTCGGCTCTCATTTCAACCGTCATTTTGTGTAAAGGCAACACATATATTGCACCACGCCTATTTCAGCCGCAAAGTAGATATTTAAGTCTATGAGTAATTCGTGTTTTGTACGAAAATATGTGATTGCCGGTTACATCGACAGCTACAATTTTTTTATGTGCAGCTATTATCCCACGATCACTGGGCCAAAAATCGGCTTAATCTATTATATATAAATTACTTTTTTTACAGTCCTTGAACCATGCTTGCCTGTGAAAATATTACTAAGACCATTAAGAAGGCGTTTCATTTTCCACTTCACTGGTACGCGGCAGACTGCGCGTATTGATCGGCCGGAGTGGTTCCTCACGCAAACGCTAACGTGGATAAAGGATCATCAGAAGTTTGTACGCACACACGTCCAGCCAATCGCAGATAAGCTGAAATTGAAACATGTCCATGCTGTGGTAAGCTATCATATCGTGTACATTTGTACTCTTTATAATGTTAAATCTTTACTAAGTTCACCGAGCGAGCGAAGCGAGCGAGATCTACAAATCAACTTGGGGCGAAAATGCATTTTTTGTATGTATGTTTGTAACGCGATAACTTTCGAATCGTAAAACTTAAAAGGCATATAGGATCTGTCAATAGAATTTTTAAGTTCGTAGGGCAACGAATTTGGTTAAGTAGTTTTTGAAAATGCTTGTCGACGAAGAGTTCCTAGTGCTGTAAACACTTTTCGGCTTACTTCATTCATTTGTGGATTAAAAGTAAGGGTGGAGTCCATAGCGATACCAAAATTTTTGACTTTGTCACTAAAAGGAATAACTGTGTTATTAAATGTGACTTGTGAAAGTTCTGACCACTTTATTCTCGACATAAGTTTGGAACTGCCAATAATTATGACTTGCGTTTTTTGTGGATTTACTTTAAGGCCAAATGATATACTCCACTGCGAAATTCGAGCCAAATCCGAATTAACAACATTAACTGTATTTGGAAGGT
>DWNR01005349.1:0-10231 GCA_018250455.1 Polygonus leo
CTATATAAGTATATATAAACTCGCAATATGAGAGGTTCCAAACTTAAACACTAGACTATTAATAGCATAATAATACTTACGTTATATAAATGAAGACACAAATGGAAGGTCACAATTCCATTTTAGTATCAAACTGAGAATCCGAATGCAGTGTGGCTAAATTCGAAAATTTAGAACCTATTTTCATCGTAAGCGAATATGCGATAAACTACAAATAAATGTGAATCGTGGGATACATTTAATTTTTCATACATAAATACATTTGAATTTGAATTTGAATATGTTTATCTTTTATTGTATTTGTTTCTCTTATCATATTTACGAGTATTCGTTATGCAGTTAACTTTACTTTTACAAATTTAAATTATTTTTTATATATTGTATTTATGTACTGGTATAATGTATGTATGTATCTGTTATATTCCACATGGGTTTTCTTATTATGTTTTCCTTCACCGAAAGGTAAGTTATAATTTTAAGTTTAAATATGCACATAATTTGAAAAAATTAGAAGTGCGTGCTGAGATTTGAACCCCCTATATGAAAGGCGGATTCTCTACCCATAGACTATCACTACTCTTCGTCTTTTAATATTTTTATTGTATAAAGGTAGCAAACGAGCATGCAGTCCACTTGATGGTAAGTGGTTACCGCCGCCCATGGACATCAGTAATCATCCCAAGCACAATTAAATCATACCTAAGTTTGATCACAGCTACCCCTGAGGACTAAGATGTTCGCCTCGTGCTTAAATATAACCGGCAACCACGCCTCTTCAAACCGAAACACAAGAATTGCTTTACGGAGGATTATGAGGGTGGTGTTGCTACCTCCCCGGTCGAACTAAACGAGTTCTACCACCTGGAATAATATCTAGTATTTTTTTTAATCTGCCAAAATTTACTCGCTTAAGCCTTAAGCTTAAGTTACTTGTTACTCGTTGGAGATGTAAATAACCTATGACGTCAAACGTGTGGCGGTGTATTTATAGTGGATCTGGGTCGCATTTTGAAGTGGAATATCAAACCCCTTTTTGATTTATAATATCGCTATGTTGGTTGTGTGACGTCTATAAATGTTGGTTCCGAGGAGATGTATGTTTTGCTGTTAGTAAAGCTACTACTCGCATTCCACTACATGATATGTGTTGCTGCCAAATGAGATGAGAGTATTTGGGACGAAGCAACTTCAATCGTCATGAAAATCATGGTGATTTTTTATGGTATAAAGGTAGCAAACGAGCATGCAGTCCACCTGATGGAAAGTAGTAACTGTTGCCCATGGACATCAGTAATTATGTAATTAAGTACAATTAAATCATAACTAGGTTTGATCACATATGAGTTGCTACGCTGAGGAATAAGATGTTTGCCCCGTGTAGCCGGCACCCACGCCTCTCCAAATTGAAACTTTATAATTTCTTCGCGGAGGATCATGAGGATGGCGGTGGTACTTCCCCAGTCAAATTAAACGAGTGCTACCACCTGGTGGTGTAGATATAGTAAAGGAGAATGCAGTTCACTTGATCGTAAATAGTAACTGCCGTCCATGGATATCTGTAAATAACTTCAGGTATTTGTCCTAGTTGAGGTCGTACACAAATGGGTTGCTACCCATGAGGAATAACTAGTCGCATTCTAGATAATATCTTGCCAGTAACGTGCACTTTTCGAACTGAAATGCAAATTACTCATAAAATGCCACGCGGAAAACATGGGTATGGCAATAATAACGACACAGGCTAACCATAAACAGGATCATGAGGATTATATGATATGTCGATAAATTCATGCGCATAAAGTTTATGCAAACGGGTTCCATGGAAACGCATTTGTTTTTTTTTATTACTGCCTACTTGTGGTTTCAAATATTGTTATTAAATAATATCGTTACAATTTTATGATTCCTAATTTTTTGTAACATATTTATGTAAGATTTTTTTATCGTCTTCTGGTAGCAAACGAGCATGCGGTCCACCTGATAATAAGTGGTCTCTGCCGCCCATGGATATAAGCGATCATCCTTGAGTACGATTAAATCGTACTTGAGGTTGACCACGGATGCGTTGCTTACCATAAGGATGTTCGCCCCGCGTTTAAGTATAACCGGCAATTACGCCTCTCCAAACCGAAACGATAAATTGCTTCACAGAGTACTATGAGGGTGGCGGTGGTACCTCCCCGTCGAACTACATGAGTTCTACCATCCGGCAAGATTATAAAATAATAAAAATATAGTATTAAATAAACTGGCATATGATAAATTTTTAAATAATAAATTTTATGATTTAAATAGATATTTGCGTATATTATAAAACTGATACTTGTAAAATATTATTAACACTACTAAATTGAATAAACAAACAACATAACAAAAGATATTCCGATAACTTACCAAATAAAGTAAGAAAATAAGAAAATAGAATGGAAAAACGAGCACATAATACTTCAATGGCAAAATGGGAAATTACGGGTAACGTATACCCATTGTCATACAAGTTGGCATATAAAAATCGGCGTTATGCGTCATCCACTTAAAACCAATGTTCCCAAATATAATGGATTAGAGTACTTGTCATATTGGATTTAGCCGTTATTTTGCCTCTCTTTTAATTCAGGGTAATAAAGAATAAGATAAGCTTTCGAAGATCGTTGATGATTGAAGACCATGATTTTTATATCCATTTACTTTGAATCAAAAAATATTTTGATAATAAAATTGTACAGATAGTATAAATTAGATTGCTTGAAGAAATAACCATTCATACAAAATGGTTATTTCTTAGTCACGCAAAGGACTAACTGATTCTGTACATATTGAGGTTGGTCAATAAAAAATGTTTATTTTTTATTGCCTATGAAAATATAGTTTAAAATATTTTTTAAGTTATAACATTGTAATATCCCTCTGGGTTTGATATTGTAACGTCGCTGAAGTTAGCCAATGTCATTCTTCACTTATCCTATTCCTGAATATTCCAAAAGATATTCACACCACATCCGAGTATCATAACAAGTCGTTCTTTATCGTATAAAACAAGCAAACGAGCATGCAGTCCACCTGATGGTAAGTGGTCACTGCCACCCATGGACAGCAGTAATCATCCTGAAAATATAATTAAATCATACCTAAGTTTGATCACAGATGCGTTGCTACCCCTGAGGACTAATATGTTTGTCTAGTATAGAACTATAACCGGCAACCGTCTTTCAAAACCGAAACACAATAATTGCTTCACGGATTATTATGAGGGTAGCGGTGGTACCTCCCCGGTCGAACTATATGAGTTCTACCATCAAATAAAATGATTACTACTACTACATTACTGTCCCACCTCTGGGCATGCGTTCTCTTAGTACAAGAGTGATTTAAAGCATCTGAGTTGTCATTGTTTCATTCATATAAGTATAAACACTTTATATTTTCCTTTTTATCTTTAAATAGCCACCATGTCTCTTATCAGAATCGAACAAAAGACTTTTCGCACTCAAAGTATCCGATATCTGTGCTTTGTTATCACCCCGCCAAGTCTTCCTTACGTATGTCACGGCTCATGTTACGAGAATCCTTTGTGAATGGACAGTAAAAGGTTATGGGTAAGAGTTTTAAAAATAGCACCGTATACACACATTTTTACCTTTCTTGACTTTTCCTTAATATTCCGTGTTCTTTTCCTTAGCATACTCATACCTCCACTGCGAAAATGATCCGAAACTGCTAAACGAATTCCACTGCGAAACATGCATGCAATGTGTATTTGAGTACCAGAACCTCACACGAGTCAGTTTGTAGTTGTTTGTAGTCGGAGCATACGTAGGTCTCATGTAGTTCGAAAGGAAGGTTCTTTACTTACAGAAAAGGCGAATGTCTTAGTCCTCAAGGGCAGCAACGCATCTGTGGTCAAGCTCGGGGATAATTACTTATGTCCATGGACGATAGTGAACATGCTCATTTGCTACCTCTATACAAAAAAAATGAATCTCTGTACAGTCACTGTATAGATCTACATTAAGTCTTTTAGAATAGATTTCTCGTAAAATTGTAATAATATTTTCGCTGTCATTGCAAACTGAAATAGCAATAGCGGGAGACAAGAATAAAACAAACGCGGCATAAACGTTTTTGGGACTGAAAATAGATCATTGAATTTTAGGAGCATAACAACGGTACGAGTATAACAAAATTAAATAAAATAAAAATCAATTTTAAACACAGTCTCGTCAACATGCACGTTTTTGCATGATTTTTTGGATAGTCTCCGAAAATTACGATCAAGGTGTCAATCGAGATCTTCATTAAATTGTTTGTTTGCTATTATTACATTTATTATTATTAAATTTAAATATAAATTTAGTATTGCTAAATAAATGTTTAAAATACTAGATAAAAAAAATAACAAACGCACTAGTCGCTTCAATAATTTTCAAAAGTTCCCTTCGATTTTCCCTAGGATGCCATAATCAAAACCTGGTTTCCTTATCATGGGTCCACCCTTGGAATATCTCCTTTTCAACAAAAAAATAGTCATTAAAATCGGTTCATGAACCAAAGAACCGAAGAACAGATGAAGTTATCCGCGAACACACATAAAAAAGCATATATTTACGATGGTCGAATTGAGTTTTTGAAGTCGCTTAAAAAGGTATATGTTGACCAGATTAACAAAAAATATGTATTCATCTTTTGATTTATTAGCGTGTGTATTTAACGTAGCGTGTATATAGCCTAAGCTTTCAGAATTGTAAACGCGTGGCGTCACTTGTTATAGGTAATGGGTCACCACGCAATCAATCACGGCCTTATAATGGTCGGTATAATAAATATTTTCTTTTTGTCTTGTTTGTCCATTGGACGGTGAAATATGAGAGAGCTTTCAGGCTATGTGGGTGTTGTTATAAATAGAACCTTGTTGCAGCCATTTTGTAAACCTTTGTGCATGACTGAGCCCACGTTCAGGTTATTTTTATTTGATTTATAGCTTGTCGTGGGTTATATTGAAATTAGTTAGCTCATTGCCTGTGGCTATGTCTGCGTTTTATGGTTTCTATTGAATTACTTGTTATTGTTTTCTTTTGAATTATTGTTTGGGCACGTTTTAAAAGAGATGTAAAGTCTACACTAGACTTTTTATAGTATAGAGTAGTACTGCATTTGATGGTAAGTGGTTATTGCCTGCCAATGGACACCTGTAGGATAATCACATATGAATTGCTATCATATATTTTCTAAAGAATAAGATGTTTGCCTAATACACAATACAAGCATGTTTTGTGTGAGTATGAGGATTATGTCGACCATTATAATCCATGCTAAGGAGGTACTCCTTGGTCGAACTTCACGGTAAGTTGGCAAACTTGACTAAATAACACAAATGGAAAGTTAATTTTAGTTTGTTTGTTTCACCCAAAAATTTAAGGATTAATGTTTAGTAGCGTTCCATTACCGCTGCCTATGGTTAAGGCTAACTGACTTATTTCTGTCTCATGATTTTTTATCTCTTAAAGGTAGAAAACGAGCATGCAGTCCACCTGATGGTAAATGGTCACTGCCGCCCATGGACATGGTCATGCCGCCCTGAGAACGATTGAATACAATTTGAGGTTAAGCACAAATACATTGCTACCCCTGAGGGCTAAGAGGTTCGCCTGGTGTTTAAGTATAACCGGCAACCACACCTCTCCAAACCGAAACAATAAATTGCTTCACGGAGGACTATGAGGGTGGCGGTGGTACGAGTACTTCCCCGGTCGAACTACATGAGTTCTACGATCTTGTATTAGTATTTTATGTGTTGTTCGTATTCAGAGTCTCCCTTCTTGTACCGCAGTTCCATATAAACTGGGTGAAGTAGATTTATTTGTGACAATATTTATTTTCCTTAAACCGTCCGGAAATCAATCCATTATTGCATACAACTGACACAACAAAACACGTCATAAATCTGATTTGAGGGGAGAAACTGGGAAGGGCCGTGACAATAACTTCACATTCTGTATTTTGTAGCAATAGGCATTGCCATAAGATATAACTTATGATTTTGAAATTAATTTCATCGCGGTATTTGCACATTTTTAAATTTATTATATAACGGGTACTCACGATAAGCGGTTTTTTGGATGCCATTTATAAAAACAACATACGGTGCAAAGTTTAGTGCGTAAAGATACAGTTAAGTTGTGTGTCGTGATACGGAACCCAAAAAATAAAAACGAACTAGACGTAGGGTAGATGGATTTATCTACCACTAGCATTTGTCAACGGTTTCTCCCTGCCACCAGTCTCGCCGTGACCCCGATCCATGCAACTGGGTCGAAATATCGGCATCAAAATAAACCGCTTATCGTGAGAACCCGTTATATAATATATTTAAATATATAACTTATTTATTTTGCTATTACCCCTAACTGACAAAGATGATCGCCTCGTGGCGTGGCGTGGTGGCATGCTTATATGGCCGGTAACTATGACGATCCAAAACCGAACCACAAGAATTGCTTCACGGAGGATCATGCGGTGTCATACTTTGGTAGAAATACACGAGTTGTACCACCAAATTTTAAATGGTTAAAATAGGATTATGTTTACTGACGAAAAACAGTGATAATCTCATGCGCGAATAGTAAATGTTTACTGCTTAAGTGCCATTTTGTTCCTAAATATGTTGAACAATTGCAAGACATACTGACTGACCTGACTGATGATTAAATTATGATTTTCGGGCATTCTACAGTAAGATAACTGATGATCTTTGGGCATTCTACAGTAGAATTGTCATATATCTGTATATTAATACGTGAAGCAATAATTTTCTACCCCTTTTTAAGGTCAATACGCGGACGGAGGAGTATAAAATTTGAGAGCATTAAAGTTTATAAGGAGAATCATTAATTATTTTTAATAAAAAAATACATTACACACACTACCGTACGTTTGACACACACATGTTTATGCGTAAATTCTATCAAGCTGTCAAGAGGTTATTATCTGTCATTCAATGTCATCAATAACTAATCATTGCAATACACATATTTTGTTTATTTAAAAATATATCCAAAAACGCTTTTCTTTCTTTCAGTCCACATTTTATTGATTTGTTTTCTTATGCTCGAATTTCGAGGGCAAGGCGACCTCAGTTTACGTAGAAAATAGACCATTAGTCTTTCTATTTTTTAATTTCGCAATTTAATTCCATAATTGTTATCGTGCCCAAATATACTTATTTGTCGTATGACCATGGTATGATTAAGTATATAAATTGAGACGGGTAATTAATCTCTCAAATTTACATGCCAAGAAATAACTCCTCGATTGCTTTTCGATGACGAAAATCATCGTGACCAAAGAGATTATCAAAAACTATTCAAGGCCGTGTGAATTTTAACAATTTGTACCGGCCAGTGCGTTGGATTATCTTTCTCATTGTGAGACATGTCCGACATTTCATCGGTAATAAGCATATTTAAGAAATTCAGTTCAACTTAAACATCGCTTTCCTATTTCATTGTCACAACGAACTCAACATTGTAAGGTATCATCATCTGGTGCCTTTACATTGCAAATGGCGCATCGTCAGAAGGGTGCGCGGAATCTAATAATGGAATTTAAAAGACGTGCTCTCTACTATTTTACAATGCTGTCCATGTCTGAGCATAAATTTTGCGAACAATGTAGTAAATAGTACTAAGTAAAGTCTGATATTTTTTAGTGTTGTATGTTTGCCTTGCTTGGGACCCTCTTTATGTCCCCCTTCCGGGTCACAGTCCACGACAGTATTGACGACACGCAGAGGGTCCCGACATCGATATCCGGTCAAACAGAAAATCTGATTGATGAATGGAGCTTTTTGTTTGGGGTCTGGGTGATTGTGCAATTGTTTTTTCGTGTCCGTGGCCCCTATGACACTAGGATTCCTATGTGGGGCTATGAGTGTTAAATGCAAGTGTGATTGGCAGAAGTCAGAACAATGTCCACCACTCTTTGTAAGTTGATAAGAGAAGTTGATAGTGTCAGATATAAATATATCATCCGATGATTTTAAACTGTCTTTAAGGCTTCTGACGAGATTTATCGATTGCTGCCCAATATTGATAAGCTCGAAAGCACTTTCATTAAATGGGATACACAATAATTTGCACCAGGGATACAATATAATGAGGTATGAATATGCGCATATTTTAGCTACAGGCGGTCACCATTCAACTAGCCTCTGGGACTTACGTTATTTAATATTTTAGATCAATAACAAAATCAGGTCGCCATCCCAACAGCATTTTGGGAGAGAATAATATTATTTATAAAATTTCAAGCCAATATAGTTTTCGGCCTTTCTTACTGCGATTCATCTTAGGGGTAACAACGCATATGTGGCTAACCTTAGGTACCATTAAATAAAACTCGGGATTAATTACAAATGTCCATGAAGGGTATTAACCACTTACCATCAGGTGGACTACATGATCATCTGCTACCTTTATGTGAAAAAAATCAATACTTAAATTCAATAAAGAAATTTATCTTTAAATTTAGATCTTTATCAATATTTTCTATTTATCTTTCCTCAAGCTCGTAAAACTAATTAACAAATAAATGAATATAATTATAATAATTATAAAGAAATGAAAAGTAATAATTATGAACTAAAACTTAAAGAGAAGTTCGTTATTATAATGAAGTTCAAATGCGACAAAGAATTTTACACAGAAATGCGACAAAGAATTTTACATTATAGTATAGTACCATCTAGATAACGCTTCATCTACGCTTCCGAGGAAGCTTTTACGAGATCACGTCGCTCAATATTATAGTTATATTTACATGAAATATTTATTGGAGCATCAAAAGCATCATAAATCCCGAATGTAATCAATGCGTGGGTGACATGTATGTATCACACGAGAGCAGGCTATGTCGTGTTTTTCGTATCACCGATATACATAATATTACAGAACGAGGGTCCCAGAATGATCCCTTGTCAGATCCACTGATGACGCAACAACGGGACGCAATGAATGAGTTTTGGGAAAGTATTGTCACAAGTTTCTTTTAAAAACGACTTTATTCTGTTGAGTTTAGGTCGAGTTGCGATGGTAAATCTATGTATTGGTAAAAAGTTATTAAATAAAGGTTATGTTAGAGATGTTGATAACAAGATGTACGTATAACATATACTTTTGCTACTAAGCTTGACCTTTAATTTACGTGTTGATAAAGGTACAAATATGTCACAAATATTTTGTGTCCCTACTGTGTTTCTTTACATAACAATTTATTTTGAATAAGTTTCTGCGTATTTTCATATAAGCATTTGCTTATGGATATAATTTGTTACATTTTCTTTTACATTTAGTATATTATCACTAAATATTTAATCATAAATCTTATCATAGATAAAGTTTTGATGTATATACAACTTATTTGTAGTTTTTGGTTTTTAGTATTACAATTTGATATAAGGCTGATTGGTACAAGTTTGAACTCTGAAGATAAATTCTGAAAGTTTTGGAGATTATAAGTTCCTATATAAAATTCCATTACGAAATTGGTTCGTACGTTTCGTCCTATCTGTCCTAAAAAAACCTCAATCGAAAGTATCACATCCCTAGAGTTACACTGAATTATACATATATATGTATTTCATTAAAATCATGTACTTCTGGAGATTAGCGTGGACAAACATAATTACGTATTACGACGTGATTTTACATATTTACGACGTATTTTTATTTAATTAAAAAGCTACAGCATCTAAGATTAGTTCTAGGATAAAGGAACTAAAAATAACTTGGAACTATCACGCGCCATTTATTTTTGTAGCACCCATAGCGTAGTATGAAAACATGTCGTGACAGAGAATAAATTTACTTATTTCCTCTAAAACTCCGACAAATCCGAGAAAAATCCCGTTTCTAAGTGATAGATAGCACTTAGGAAAGTAAACATTTAACTTGCAATTCTTCAATCAATAGTTTGCGTTGATGCATTTCATTGAGGAATTTTTAGTCCGTTTATATATATACTCTTTATTGAACTAAATTATCTTGTATAAAAAGATAATTTTATGCATTTCATTTATGACTAGCTGTGCCCGCGGCTCCACCCGCTACCCTTCCTTTTAGGGGTTGAATTTTTATGGCCTAAAACCTTGCCGGGGGTCTTCTCGACAGATTAGTCAAGTTGGCATCAAAATCCGTTAAGCCGTTTTCACGTGATGCGCGGTCAAATAAACAGACAA
>DWNR01005350.1:0-10230 GCA_018250455.1 Polygonus leo
CACAATAAATTGCTTCACGGAGGATTATGAGGGTGGCGGTGGTACCTCCCCGGTCGAACAACATGAGTTCTACCACCCGACAAAACTCATGATAACTCAAAAAAGTTAATTCATGTCTTTGGATAACATGTGAAAATTATTGTTCTTTTAAATTACTAATGATTTAACAAAAAGAAAGAATAAACATCAACGTAGCTATAAACGTGTAATCTATTATTGTATTCACGACAGTTTTACTGTATGATTCGTTTGTATGTACTGAAATACGTTGATTGTGTCTTTAATTCAGGTATTTTCGTATGTGAAAAGCATTTTGGTTTTCAGATTACTAAAGATTTAGGAGAAAGGTTAACGTCATCTTGCTAATGTATGTGTTTATCTTCTCTTCTCGTGACGCCAGCTTTACTGCAAGATTAATGCAAATGTTTATATGTGTAAAATATTTGGATTTTTATATTATCAAAGATCGAACACACGGGTTATCAGCAAGTCGATCTGTGATGAGAATGTCAACTTGATAATAGATGTTTCTATGTTCCTAATGCATGAAAAACCTGAACTACTGTAGCGCTCAAAAGTATTTTGACAAGCCGAAACTTGTGATTAACTTGCTTCTAAGTATTGGTAATTTATTTGGTTTTTACTAACTTACGTCGTAGCTACATGTATTGCGGGGAAAAAGTATGATTTTAATTGCATACATAGAAAACATTGGAGTTTTTAAATTTTGGCAGCTGGTAGAAATCGTTTAGCTTGACCGGGGAGGTACCACCGCCACCCTCATAATCCTCCGTAAACGATTGTTGTGTTTCGGTTTCACTTCACATCTTAGCCCTCAGCATGTGGACTTAACTACAATTTCCATTTGGTCGTCACGGTGGACGAAGGCCTAAATCTCACTGCGAAAGGAGACCCGTGCCAAGCAGTGAAGCATTAATGGGTTGCGATGACAATACAATAAATCTAACACTGGGCCTTTAATAATGAATGGATTATCGTACGAAGGTACTGAAAAGGCATTCATAAGTAACTTACGACCTCGACCGTTCATAAGCCCACAATGCTTTGAATAAAAACATCAAGGCCTCAATAAAACGCTTGTAAAGGTCGTTTCAATGCTCATATGTACATGCTGCTTCAATAGACTGTTGTTATATAAAATTATATGTGATTTTAATTTCTATTGAAATGGTTAAGGATAAAAGTTGTTACATTTAATTGACGTATGATTTGACGCAGAGATTTGATTTTAGTAGGAACTTGAAAATGTTTGGACACGTATTGTTACTCTATTTTAGTTACATTTATCGACACAATGGTTGCTGTTGTTAATTCCTTTCGTGGTATTACACAATACAATACAATTTGTTTGATGTTCATTTCTGTACTTCCTACAATACTTGTATAAAATTATGATCGGTTAAAGTGTAAAGAAAGAGAAAAAAAAATTGAATTGTCATAGGGTGATATTTAACGACTCTGGTAGAAGCCAAAATATTGAAGGGCAAACTACCATTGTTATTACTGCATCATACTACTACATAAAGCACATGTGCATCACTAGTGATTCTACAAACCAACGTAGAAGTTTTATAGTTCTAAGACCACCTGTACCAAATTTGGTATACATGGTCACTCGACCCTTATGCTTCAAAAAGGTGTGAAGGAAAGGTTTGCAGTTTTTTAAAATTTGCTGTTTGACAAGTCTATCAATCCGATGACTTTTTACAACAATTTTGTTTTCTGTAATAGTTGTCTTTTTGCTACCAAATAACCGAACTCTTTCTGTTCTCTTAGTGATATATTTTACTAAGATGGTTTGATTGTATTAATTAAACAAAAGAATTTGATGTATCCTACTAATATTATAAATGCGAAAGTAACTTTGTCTGTCTGTCTGTCTGTCTGTTACGCTTTCACTCCTAAACCACTGAACCGATTTTGATGAAATTTGGTATGAAAATAGACCTGAACTTGAGAAAGGACATAGAATACTTTTTATCGCGAAAAAAATGGTAGAAGGGGTTGAAATAGGGGATGAAAGTTGGTATGGAAGTTCCTTATTGTCAAACATAAAATCATGTAAGATTGTTCAATTGACCAATTTTGACAAATAGTCTAGACCTTGGAAAAGAAATAGGCTACTCCTTACCATGTCGATATAACCGAATTCCACGCGGGCGAAGCCGCGGGCGAAAAGCTAGTATATTATAACTGTCTACCCCTTTTTAACCCTGGTAGGGCATGAGTCTCAATAAAATACGAAACACATATTCCATCAATTCTGTTAAAGAATGTTTATGCAAAATTTGAAGTAAATTGGACCAAGGAACCACGTTATCCAATACAAACTTTGCTCCCGTTTTTCACCCCCTTAGCATGACATGACCCCCTTTCTTATCGGATGTCTACTACGTCATACAAAAAACACACCCTTCCTTCAAAGTTTTAGCTCTCATCGGCCAACGGTTTAGGCCGAGCGTTGATCAGTCAGTCAGTCATTCAGTCATTTTAATAACTTATTGCATTAACATTTAAAAAATATTAGACTAATTGAACCAGAATTTTTGAAGAAGATGGCTCTCAGAAATGTGTAATTTTGGAACAGGCAACATAATCTGCGCTGGAGGGCCCGCGTCCATCAATCAATGTTAGGACAAGACAAAGTGGAATTTTATGTCGGCATTATAATAAAATTATATTTGAAGCCCCGTTGGATTTTATTGATGTCTTCTGCTACAATGAAGGTATTATAATTCCGTATAAATTTGTCCATCAAATTCTGAAACGTACGCGTAAATTTTCGAAGGCGTAAAAGTATTCTATGTGTAAGTATACATACAAAGATAAAGTAATATTTGTGCATAGATAATGCACAAATATTACAAGGATTTATTTGGCACTCATCAATTTTTTCAGCTACTTAATATTTATTAGCACCGATGGCGCCAATCACGTCTATTTTAATAATTACACGATACGAGTTGTGTCTAATAATAAGAGAAAGTGCACAAAAAGAATAGTATTCCTATAACCAAATATGTTCCTTATATTTTATTATATTTAAGAAATGTCAGTCTCCTACTCCGAATCTTCGTCAAGCAACCTTAAACGATTTAATCGTACCCGGGGATGATCACTAATATCCATGGGCGGCAGTGACCACTTACCATCAGGTCACTTACCTGTATGCTCGTTTGCTACCTTAAAACAATAAAAAAAAACCTTAAACGTATGTTTATATCAGGGGAGGATTAGGATGTAAAACTTTAGTAAATTATTTATGTATTTAATTTTAAATAATTTATGTAATAATACATTCAAATAATTTATGTAATAATACATGACATAATACTGCGTTATTTTCGTTGGGGCCCCAGTAAACTCCACAGTATCGAGAGTTGCTAGGTTGACAGGACTGGAACCGCTTCCGTTATTCGAGTTTAGCCGTCTATTTATTATTGCAAATCCATAAACGACATATTTATGTAATCATGAAATATACACAAAATCAAGTAGATATGTTACAATGAAAGATTTTTTCGCAAAATTTATAAAACATTGTAAATTAATTGAGCAAATCAGATGTTTGCAGAAACTTAATACGATGCAAAGTCGTCCAGTGAAAACTCCTTCACCGGACGACGCAACCGACTAGTAAAATATCCGGGCATTGTCCAGGGACTTTAGCAAACATCAAATCTTTCCAGCTAACCTAAGATACACCTTATATAAACGTATACTCTCAAAATAAAACCTAAACAATGTTAAATGGAAAACCTATTTCAAGTAAGAATATTCAACTAGTATTTTTAACCGGTTTCAAAAAAGGCGGAGGATCGCAAATTATAAGAATCTTCTTTTTATGTATGTTGTCGGAATATGAAAAACGATAAAACCGATTTGGCTAATTCTTCTTTCGTTTGAAAATGTATACTTATTTCCCAGGTGGTAATAAATGTTCCTTATAATTTTACACAAGAAAGGTCGGCCGCCTAATGCAAGTCCTCGCTAAGCAAGGTAAAAAGCTATATCCACTATCAGGGAAGGACTAGGATGTCAAAGTTACCTAATCTTATTATTACACGACATAATACTAAGTTATGAGCGTTGGAGCCCCAGTAAACTCCATAGTATCGAGAGTTGCCACAACTGCTAACTGCTCAAAGTGGGCTCTCCTCTGCTAATGCTGTTATGTGTGCATTCCATTAAGTTTGCAACTTTAATCTTCAGGGCTGGATCCGCTTCCCTAATTCGGGTTTAGTTGTCTATTCATACATCTTCCCTACACACAGATGTATGTTGATCCCTCACATTCATACATTCTTTCTCCAAATTTGCATGACATTGTAAGTTGATTGGGAAAATC
The DNA here is from genome assembly GCA_018250455.1 of Polygonus leo. Lineage (NCBI taxonomy): Eukaryota > Metazoa > Arthropoda > Insecta > Lepidoptera > Hesperiidae > Polygonus > Polygonus leo. The sequence continues at coordinate 4,370 of DWNR01005350.1, forward strand.
GGCGATTTGCGAAAAACCTAGAACGAAGCAAAGGCGAAAAGAATATTTGGAAAATCCCTTCGCCTGCCGATGCGAATGTCACTAGTCGAATTTCCCAAATATTCGGTACATTGCAACCGTCCTGGGACGTATGCACAATATTACATTGTTTAATACATAGTTGTAATGTAATCTAATCCCCCAAAATAAACCCTGACCAATACTAATTTAATTGATTTTAAAAAGGAATCCTTAATTAAGTATATTAAAGCATTATTCTTATACGACTTCTGTAAAAAAAGGATGTTATTTTTTTGAAGAATCTTGTTTTTTATGTATATTCCACAATTAATAGAAGACACCTAAACAGATTTAAATTTCTTCTTTTATATCAAAGGATTATACTTCTTAAATATCGATGTACCTTAAACATCAGGTCAAGATCTAATGATGTGGATCTGATTGTCTCATTCTTTTAAAGACTCCTATGTGCACTTGACACCGACCAAAGTATTTTTCACATTCAAATGTGTGAGCACATTTGAATGTGAAAATAATGTTTTTGGTATAAATTTTATTTTATCACCACACTTGGAGTCAACTTAAACTAAATAAAAGAATTGATTTGATTCTGACATTACGGATCTCTCACATAGTTAATATTTTCACCTTAAAATGTTTTCAAAATGTATCATGAAAGAACAACAAAGGCTTGTCTAGTGAAAGTTCATCATAAGAAAAAGCTGAATATTTTTTAAAAGGTGAGTAGGTTTAAATTTTTGAAAGGGTGTCTAAGAACAACCTAAGAACTACACGGTAGGTAACAATTTAGCTGTAAGACAACATACATAAGAGACAGACATACAAGATTTGCAGAAATCCAGTGCAACCACAGTCAAGCACACTATGCCGTAATCATCTAATGTCGTAGTCAAATTTCTCAAGTTTGCAACTTTAATCTTCGAGAATGGCACTACACTCCTAATTTTCTGAGTGCTATATTGTATCGAAACCACTTCTGGTAATTATAGTCGGAAAGAAATGTGCAACTGCAAATCTAGGTTGTAAAAATAACGAAATAGCCGTTTGTTTCGTGTCAAAATTTAAGTAATGGAATAAATATAACTTTAGCTTGTTCAACGTTTTTCTCTATCGAGTAAAGAGACCATATAAAAAGTGTTACCTCAGCTTTTTACCTAATCACTGTATATGTTCTACAAAAGACAACGATTTTAGTCCTCAAGGGTTGCAATGCTTCTGTGGTCAACCTCAAGTAGGTCTGCAATCCTTCCTGAGGTTGAGGATGACCTGGTGTCCTAAATTATATAGGTAGATACATGCTTTTATCAAATCAGCCATCAATTTCCACATAACTTTAGATATTAGTGAGGATTAAACATTAGTATTAAACGTTTAGTGACAATCGCATCTTTCTATTTTTTCAGTGCCCGTAGTGTACATTATTTCGAAGTAGTCTTTTAGTTTTCTAACTTTATCTCAAATTCACAAAGAGTATTTTTATAGTGGGAGCCGCTAAAAGGCTTATAAAACAGCCTTAAAATATACACACTCACAGCGCTTTTTAATTTTTAAAAGTAACGTAACAAGATGGCCGCCGTGACGTCACGCCGCAGCGCGCTCTTTGTTGCCGCCGCGACATATAAATTATTTTTATGCTTCCTCTCACGATACCATGCTACAGTCTGGCGTTTTGTCTCTAGTTATTAAATTAATATCAAGCTGTATTGTATGTTACTACAACAACTTCGTAAATAATACCATCAAGGGAATATTACGTAGACAGACACATTTATAGATAGAATATTAGATAGAGATAGATGGAATATTCCTTTTACCACATTTTTATTCGTATGTAATAGTATAAGTGGTCTTAAAACTCAACTCAAATACTAGAGAGTATGCTACTTGATGCATGAAATGTTGCAGGTTTCCAAGTCATTATCAACGTATTTATGGTCGTTCTCAGGAAGGATTAGCTATTATATCAGAAGATCAGCTATCCTGTTGGTTCTTTAATAATTTCAAAACAAGCATTGCAATTTAAAAAAATACATTAAATAAAAAATGTATCATAAAACTACGTAATAAATAGGCGAAAAAATTTGTTTAATAATTTTAAACCGAGATAAATCCTAAACGGTTGTTTTGAATGAAAAATGGTAAAGAGAACCTAGAAAAGATTTTTTGACTTGACATAGTATGTCGTATGTATCAAAGTATTTTTTCTCAAAATAAAGTATTTTATTCTTTTGCATAAAATGGCGGCTGGTGGCCGCACTTTTGAATTTTGATTAATGTCACAGGCTTAGGAACACTCGCAAGATTGAGACAAATCGATAGATGAATAAATCATCAAAGTCGGAATTCGTAAGGAACGTTTAGATAAAGTAGGTTTGTCGGTTAACGTATCATATAGATATAATATGTTAAACGGAAGAAGCATATTATAGCATCCGTATATAGGCCTCCTAACACAGACACATTATCTACTTTTTAACCGACTTCAAAAAGAAGAGGTTATCAATTCGTATGTTTTTTTTTTTGTATGTTTGTTACTCGATTACTCCGTCAGTTCTGAACGGATTTCAATGATTCTTTTTTGTTAGGTAGGTCTTGTTTCAGGGGTGGTCCCATTTTTTTTTCATATTATAGTATATCGTATATCATAGTCTGTGGTAACTTAATATGTTGGATAACACCTCACAGAAGGTAAATCAAATGTAAATTTAATTCTTTATCTGGAACATGTTATCGGCACAGACAAACAGCGCCTTATCAATGGAGTTCCGTAGGCACATCTTGAATACGAAACCCTAATAAAAACACACGAAATAATATTCTACCAAAACAACTCGAACCATCCAGAACTTCGACATTTGAATATCATTTGCAATTTATAACATACTATGCTCTACTAATATCAAGGCTTGTACAATCAAATTTAACTTACTACCAATGGTTAAGTAAACAGAAAGTTTAATGAATATGTGTAATAACTACTTTTAATTCTCATCACAACCCATTAATGGGCACGGGTCTCTTGATAGGTAAATTATTTCCCTTCAAGATTTTTTTTACCAATCTCTTAGGACACGAGCATGCAGTCCACTTGCTGGTAAGTGATCTCTGCCGCCCATGGACATCAGTAATCATCCCCAAGTACAATTAAATCATACCTAAGTTTGATTCCAGATGCGTTGCTATCTCTGAGGACTAACATGTTCGCCTCGTGTATAAGTGTAACCGGCAACCACGCCTCTCTAAATCGAAAATCAATAAATACCACACGGAGGATGAGGGTGGCGGTGGTACCACCCCGGGCGAACTAGACGAGTTCTACCTGGTAACTTCTATTTAGTAGTACTGGTAATACTTTGATGATCTCGAAAACTAGTCATTACTTCATGTATAAAAGTGGCAAACGAGCGTGCAGTCCACCTAATAGTACGCAGTGAATCACATCAAGGAACCGTCATGCAATTCTTAACTTCATACAGGTTCGGTGGTGCACGGACAATCAAGTCAGTCAGTAAATCCTCATTTTTTTAGTTCAGTTAAATTATTCTTGCTTTTACATGTATATTTCACAGATAACGAACACATGTATTGAATAGCAAGTATCGTTATCTGTTATAACAATTATACCGTGTCCTTATCGGCGGAACGCGGAAACAATCGCTTCATTGTGTTTCCCGCGGGAACTCCGCTCCTGTAATATTTGTATTCATGCACGAGGTAGCTTTATGTCCCTAGGGAACGATTTCACATCTAAACATAACACTGGTTCAGTATTATAATAACCTTTACATGTAGGAACTATAAATACATTTTGGTGTTACTTACGATTTTATGATACTAAAATTTTACATATTTTGCATTGATATAGCAATAAAACAAATGCCTAGTTTATATTGTATGTTGCGAAAAATAATAAAAGTTTAATGAGAGAGGGGATTGAATCCCTAAAACCCTCCGCTGACCTTAGAGGCCAGTAGTTTTAGAGATTTCCTAATGATTGAATGAGAGAATCAACGATCTTTTCATTTATATGCCTATATGCCAATAGTATACTTATTATGAAATAAATATTTTTGTTTAATCGTGTAAAAATCAACCCCAATTTTACTCCCTAATGTTTATGTTTCTAAAAATACTGTATTTTTCCTATTAAACGAAGTTAGATACAAATTTTCATCCCCGATTTTATACCTTCGGGTGAGGAATTCTCAAAATCTTGTTACTTACATAAGTCAAGTAACTATCAAGAAAAAAATCTTAATTCCATACACAGTTGTTCTGATGGTGCGTTGATAGTTCAAGTCAATCAATTTTTCAGTTCAGTTGAACAATTTTTTTTAACATGTATATTATACAGATAGCACAACACAAGTATTGAATAGCAAGTATCGGTATCTGTTATAACAATTATAGCGGTGGTCTTTATCGGCAGAACGCGGAAACAATCGCTTCATTGTGTTTCCCGCAGGAACACCGCTACTGTAATATTAGTATTCATACACGAGGTAGCTTTATGTCCCCAGGGAACGATTTCACATCCAGACACAATGCTGGCTCAGTATTATTCTAACCTTTACAGTTATGGACTGTAAATATATTTCCGTGACAATTACGATTATATGATAAAAAATATTATATGTTTTTGATTATAATAAAATAAAAGGTTTTATTCAGTATGTGAATATAAATTACAAAAATAAATTGTATATACTGCAAATAATTGATTTAACATAAGCACTCATACATACAAATAGATACAAAGAGATACATGTGACAGACAGTCGCACAATGAAGTCTTAGCAATAAGGTCCCGTTAGTATCCTTTGGATATGAAACCCTAAATATGTGACCAGCCACTCTCCAACCGTAACATAAAAATATTATAATTGTTTAATTATAATTGTAGGGGTGGTACATCCGTGATCGAATAGTCGAACTACGCGAATTAAACTGGCAAAAATGACACTCACTCTATTTATAACTGCCAATATTGAAAACGCGGCTCATTACACAGATTTATAAAGTTATTCCCGCCGCTTCATTATGTCAGATAAATCGAGACAACAAAACATTACAGCAAATATTTTCGGAGCTCAAAAAATATACGTACCAATAAAATTGAATAATGCTTTATTAAATCTAGGATAGAGGGAAATTAATGCCGAAACACGAACGCGCTATCGAGTCCCCGATATCTCCGAGTCCGAGCTTTGAGCGATGACAATACAGCCTACAGCCGAAATAAGTCCGCCAGAACTTGGCCCGTGAAGTTATTAAGAAAGGTTAAGCGAGTCTTGGAATTTGCAAGCGGCCGAAAGGGCTCGCAAGTTAGATTGGAATAGTTGTACGAATGCCACGAACCGATGCCATCTCGTATTATTAACGAGTCAATATTGTTTTATATTATTACGAGGTCAATATTCTTAGACCGCTCTCGTAATCTGTGATGGGTTGGGGAAATTGAGGGCGGAGCTGGGATTATCCGAGTTTAGGACAGCGTATGTTCGGATTTTCGACCAATTTTACGATTAAGATTTAACATCTTAATTTTCAATTTATGTTACGTTTAATAAATATTGTTTTTATATGTGTGTGTATTTGTATTTTCCAGCACAGCCACAAAACTTCTTTGCGTTTGTCACAAGATGGTCAATTGTTTCGTTATTTATGAGAACGATTTTTTCATCCTCAAAATTTAGTCTTAAAATTAACTTGTGGGTATGTAGATATGTTACAAGATATGCTTATTAACACGCTTATATTAGCTTCACTTGTATGTATGTTTGTTTGTAACTGACTCCTTTGGACTCGATTTTGACCAACTTTTAACCGACAGATTTAAT
>DWNR01005351.1:0-10230 GCA_018250455.1 Polygonus leo
CATATGGGGACATCATGCGACAGATGGGTGTACCACTGCATCTTGTATGTCTTGTACAGGAGCTCTATGAGAGTGGAGAAACGAGAGTACACGTCCATAGCGTGTTATCAGATTTTTTTAAGCCACAGCAGGGTGTACGGCAAGGATGTATTCTATCACCAGTTTTATTTAACATCTTCGGGAAACATAATATTGTGGAAAGTTCTGGAAGACTGGGAAGGAGGAGTGACGATAGGAGGACAAAACATCAGCAACTTACGCTACGCGCACGATACCACGCTGTTGGCATCTTCTGAAGCAAAAAATGCTCGAATTGATACACAAAGTTGAGTTATTAAGCCGAAACCACGGACTTTTGATTAATAAAGGGGAAAAAACTTAATGATAATAGATCGAGGAAGAAAACTCAACCAACTTAATTTATTAAAAGATTTTAAAATTGTGGATCAATTTGTTCACAACTAAGTGACCGAAGCAGGTTTAAAGCAGAAGTAAAGAGAAGAATACAAATTTCCAAGGGTACCATGTCAAAACTGTCAAGATTATGGCGTGACAGAAACATGTGGGAGATGTTGATAACCAAGATGAGATTGGTCAGAACCCTTGTTTTCTCAATATTTCTGTATGGAGTCGAATCTTGGACCTAGCGTTCTGTAGAAAGATCAAATATAGACACATTCGAGATGTGGTGCTGGCGTAGAATGTTGTGAATTCCATGGACGGCCAAGAGAACAAACGTTTTCATGCTCCGAGACTTAAATATCGAAACGAGACTATCTACCATTTGCCTCCAACGCATACTCTCCTATTTTGACCACATTGCACGACGAGAAGCTGACAACCTAGAAAAACTCGTAATCATTGGCAAAGTAGAGGGTAAAAGACTAAGAGGACGATCGCCAACACGATGGTCCGACCAGATTATGAAATCTACCGGACTGTCAATGAATTTTGCTCTAAACATTGCCGAAGACCACGATTCATGGTGGAAGTTCTGCCAGACTGGTGTCTAGCAAGTCATAGTAGACACGAACCTCAGTAATGAGGAAGCGAACGAAGAGAAGCTATACCTCTTCCCATTCGGGAAGAAAACGATAGAGGCGAAAACCACCTAATCATACCTCTCCCTTTATGTCTCCTAAATCTTCGGTCCCGGTTGAGCCCTTTCCCAGTCTCCTATCAAACTCAGTGACACTGTTAAAGGTCAGTAGAACCAACAGCAGCTACACTCTTCGAAAACTAGAGTCCACTTACACTGGAGCATTCCATTGCACAGATGGCACAGAGCCAAAAAAACGTGTTGGTGCAGTAACTTCCAATACACGTAAACCATATCAAAATACCCGTCTTAGAATAAAAATGGATGGATATACCAATAAGCTAATATTTATTGTAAGTCCTTCAACTTCATGATAAAATACGAATTATAATATACTTACGGGTTATTCTCGTCAGGGTTTTCAGTCTCCATCCACTTCTGGTAGAGTTCTATCGCGTTCTCCTCACACCCGGGCACTTTCATGCGACACGCCCAGCTACTGGTCATAACCTAGAATTTACTTTTACCTTTAATACTAAACTTTTTTCATAATCAACAACTATCTTTGATACACGTTACAACACAACGTATAAAATCATTAAAAAAAGACCAACGGATATACCCTGTGAAACTCCTATTTAAATCAGAATAAATAATATGTATTGAATATTGACTTAATATCTTTATATGTAACTAAATCATTGTAATAGGAACTTTTAAAAACAATTTCAATTGAAAACTAGCAAAAAGCACGTAACTATCACATTGACGATGATCGAATGCTTTCTATAAAACAAAAAAAGAAGTTTTACTCTATTTCTAGTAATAAGCTGAATATTTACAATCTATCATAGTTTTTTGAATAATCTAAATAATATAATCCAAAATGACTTTACCTGCATTTTTACACTGTTCAAATCTTCACCATTCAAGATCCTCTTGGTGGCTAATCCACCAGCCCTGTGATAGGTTTCTCCGATGAGCCGTCTCACAAACTTTTGGAAGGCTCCATAGTCTGGTGAACGCATTAAGACATTCTCGATCTTGGCCAACGCTGAGAGACCGGTCGAAAGGGGGAGGTAGTCGTCCTCACGTTGGAGGTAGCTTGCTAACCTGGAAAAATATATGAGTTATTAAAATTACTTAATCCTCAGGGGGTAGCTACATATCTGTGGTCAAGCTCAGGTACGATTGCTTCGTACGTGTTGTTGGGTACTAATATTCGACAGACCACTTACTCACAGGAAGATTACGTGCTCGTTTGCAATCTTTATCCAACAGAAAACATATAAAAATATACCGATTAACTATCGATTAATTATCGATTATGTATCGATGACGATTAAGTATTGATAAACAATCAATTGATCATCGACAATAGTCTGTCGATTTTCAAAGACACGGACCTCTAAACTACACTGCTACTGGTGAGAGCCGTGGTTCAGAGCTACACTGTACAACTCACTCCAAAGCGATCCCATAGTCCAGCTGGTTGGTCCAGGCGAGCGCGAAGGCGTCGGACAGCAGCTGCACGCGGCCCAGCGCCGGCACCGCCGCCATCTTGCTGCTGCTGAGTGCGGTAGTGAGCAGGTTCCAGTTGCGCTGGTCGTAGTTCACGCGGTAGGGAGCTGGAATATTATTTTGACTTTGAACAATAGGCCAAATATGAATGTACTCACACATGAAGGGTTTCTTATCAACAGATGGCGATGTAAACAATATACAAGTAGTTCCATAGTTCTTTGAATAACTAGAGAGAGCAAAAAAAACAGAAAGTACTGGTTTCTTGATTGATGTCCGCCAACAATTGAACCTTCTCTACCGTCTTCCCGACCTCGTTCTAGCAGAACACGCTGAAACCCTGGGTGCGTTCAGGACTCTGATGAGCATTATTTGATTCTAACTTTGTACATACTCCCCAAGAATTTACCCAACTCATTTAGGGACCACAATATTGTGCCCACCTTGATGAAATCATGATACACTCAGGTTCTATTCGTATCGCAAATTTTTGCTATATCTATCCTTTTCTACATATCGAGTGATTTAAACGAATTCTGTGTCATTTCAATCCAGAGATTACTAGCCGTCTTCTTCCAGTTGTCATACCACCTATAACCAGGGGGACCAATGGGTACTACTTTCGTCATGGTTGTCATTTGGAAACCTTTCAAACTCGATGGCTGTCGTTCAGATTTTGATAATCATATCGGTAATTACACATTAATTCGACCAATGAAAAGTACTACAACTTGCTTGAAACCTCACCTATCATATCATAGTTGAACAGCACCCACTCGTCACTGGCGGCGCCGTGCTCGAACCGGTGCAGCGAGGTCACGCCCTCGTTGTCCGCCAACCACTGCACCTTCTCCGCCTTCTTCCCGACCTCGTTCTCGCAGAGCACGCTGAGAGGCACCCACCAGGACTCCGATGAGGCCGCGCGAGGAGATAGAGTAAGATAGCGTCTCTGGAAACGGTTTATTTAGATAATTAATTAAAAGGATGAGGTTCTGCTAACGTCACAATAGTCTCTACTCCGGTAAACTATAACATAGAGCCTACTAGTGACCCTTTAACATCCAAGCTCAGCACAGACGGCATCTTTCTCATGTGCTTGGTTTGAATTATTAACTAGTATATGCTACACGTGATTTAAACTTCTTGACATATTCTCCCAGCTCTATGAAATAGGTCTCTATAATTTGACAAAAGAATTTAAGAAAAATTTAATAGAGGACGCTAAATTATATCCTTAAAATTATTTAAGTCAAATCTGATAAAAATGTTACTAACCTGGCTGATGCTCAGCGTGTTATCACCATACTCCCTGTTGACACTTAGTATTGGGTAGCCCGTCTGTTTGGTCCAGGTGTCCATGACCTGCTTGACGGTGACGTCACGGGTGAGGCCGCCATGTTGCTGGCTGACGGCCGTCAGCTCGGCCCACAGGTCGTCTTGTTCCGCGTTCGCGTATGAGTGCTTTTTGAGATAGCTGGAGGAAATGTTAAGAATTAGAAATATGGGGCTCGACTTACGGTGAGAAGGATTTGGTCAATCTTTTTAGGTCATACACACGTCAGAAAGCATTTAGGATATATTTGACAGTGAGACGGATTTAGGCCGTAATCCAAAACGGGAATATTTAAGGTAGGAAGAATTTAGACTATACAGTGTACATTTTTAGACCATGCTCTACAATAGGAAATATAGCCTATACTCTGCTATGGGATTGATTCATCTTCATTTCAGTTTCATTAAAGGCGGCAACTCAGAACGATAAAAAATTGTCACGGTTAACACGTATACAAGAGGCGATCATCTCCTCCCAACATGTAACAACATAGTAACAACGTGTCTTCGGTCATTATAGGTAAAATTGAATTCTTGCAATCAAGCAAATTAATTACAGGTGAATAAGTGACAGTGAATTAATAAATCATCAAGTAGACTACATATACGTCTGCTACTCTGCACTATAAAACTACTAGTCCGACCGGGGAGGTACCACCGCCACCCTCATAATCCTCTATGAAGCAATTTATTGTGTTTCGGTTTGGAGAGGCGTGGTTGCCGGCTATACTTACAAACGAGGCGAACTTAGTCCTCAAGGTTAGTAACGAATTTGTGGTCAACCTTGGGTCAATAGTGCTTGGGGATGACTATTAATGTCCATGGGCGGCAGTGACCACTTACCATCAGGTGGACTGCATGCTCGTTTGTTACCTTTACACAATAAAAAATAAAAGTCAGAACATGTACTCACTTAGCCAGCGCCTGTCTGAACACCTCCTGGCCGAGGAACATGGACATCATGCGGATGACCGTAGAACCCTTACGATACGATATGTCGTCGAAGATCTGCGAGATCTTCTTAGGGTCATCTAGTGGTACTGATATCTGAAAAGGATTAATATTTTAACTCTAATCGGGAAGTGCCATGGAACTATACTATTAGTTCCATGGCACTTCCCGAACGTCGGAATTGCCAGGTGGTAGAGCTCGTTTAGTTCGAACGGGAAGGTACCACCGCCACCCTCATAATCCTCCGTGAAGCGATTATTGTGTTTCGGTTTGGAGCGGCGTGGTTGCCGGCTTATGCACGAGGCGAACATCTTAGTCCTCTGGGGTAGCAACGCATCTGTGATCAAACTTAGGCATGATTTAAGTGTGCTTGGGTTGATTACTGATGTTCATGGGCGGTGACCACTTTCCATCAGGTAGAATGCATGCTCGTTTGCTACCTTTTACGATAAAAAATACGCGGCGTGGCGTCACGGACGTCATTCAATCACTGTTTAATTACAAAAGTATCGGTCGTGAAAGTATCGGTCGCATGCCATGATGCGTGATGTGCCGCTAGCTATGCAGAATACATACATTAAATGGATTCGTGTATTTTGTCGCTCGATTAAAGTTTCGGCGTTCACGTAGCACGCGACGTAATTTAAACTAATATGGTATATGTCTTAAAATCCACTGCGAGAATGCTCGTATCTGCGGAAAGCTTGGCGCCGAACGTTCAGCCGAGTTTGTCTTCACCTGTATCTTCAATCTATCTACTGCGTGACCGTCCTTCGTTCTTCTAACATTCTATCCTTGCATTGGTCTTTTCTTTCGTTCGTCCGTCCAACTGATTTGTTATTGTCTTTGTTCATCTGCCGTTGCCTGACCGTCTCTGTTCATCTGTTGCCTGTTCGCACTATTTGTCTGCCTGTGTATTTGTCTATCCGTTTGTCAGTTCATCAGCCCATTTATCTGTCTCTCTGTTGGTCCTTTGTTGTCTCCTCTCTGTCGTCCTTCTTTTGTTGTCTGTGTCTGTCTAGCTGTCCGTTGTCCGTTTGCATTATTTATGAGCCTTATTATTCGTCAATTTGTTTGCCGTTCGTCCGTCCATCTGTCTGTCAGTCAGTTTATCGCTCGTGAAATCCGCATGTTTTTTCCTGTCTTTTCCTATTTTTTGTCTCTTACTTTCGTTGTTTCCCTCTCTCTTTCATCCATATCTACAAAACTTACCGGGTGAGACGAAGCGAGTGCGTCCAAGCTCAGCACAGACAGCATGTTGTCGACAGCGTACGCCCGGTCCGCGCCCCACGTGGGCTCGGCCGCCGCGACGCCGAGCGACGCCGCGAACGTCGCGAAGCCCTCGTTCAGCCAGAGATCCGACCACCACTTCATTGTGACCAGGTTGCCGAACCATTGGTGGGCGAGCTCGTGGGCTATCACCTGGGGAAAGTATATTTGTTTGCAGATGGGCAACTCAATGAATAGGGTCACTGACTATAGGTACATTATGGTAGTGCTTGAAGAGCATGAATAATTTATGATAAGTAGATAAAGTTGTCATAAATTATTCATGCTCTTCAAGCCCAGAATATGGAATTGTTTATTAGCCATTCAGCAGTTGAATTACTCGTGTAATTGTTTTTTTTTTTTAAGAATGACAATTACTGTTTTAAAAACTCAAAAAAAAGATGGGTAAAATATGTGCAAAGATTTATTATAGTATAATCATTTGATAACTCACTTCGGCAATCCTCTCCTTATTGATAAACGAACTCTCAGCCTTATCATAGAGTAACGCTGTCTCCCTGTAAGTAATAAGTCCCCAGTTCTCCATGGCTCCCGCAGAGAAGTCTGGAATGGCGAACATATCTTGCTTGGGAAGGGGGAATGTGACGTTAAAGAACTTCTCGAAGTGGGTCAGCACTTTTGGCCCGATGACAGCTGCGTAGGAAGTCTGGAATAAGACAAATTAAGTTTAAATAAATCTACTTGATTGTTAACGCAGTTTTGCGACAATTTTCTTTTAAAATTAGCTAAAATTATTTAATTTACTTGTGATGTCTACAGATCCTCGTGTTTTTATAGTGAAAATAAGTAAGTATCAAATAATCAAATTAGACTGAAGCATGTAGAAGATAAGAAAACAAGAAAAATCAATAAAAAAAACATAAAAACTGCCTGACTGAACTAAACAATTTTGATCAATTATCGCAAAGAATGGACGGAATTAAATTAGGGTAATGAAAGAAAAAGATAAAAGAAATATTGAAAGATACTTGAAGGAAAAATTAAGTTAGAGGAAGAATTTGTAAAAAAGGGGTGTGGCGAAAGAAAAACCAAGAGACAGGTACGTCGACATCCGCACTGAGCTCTCTAATAGAAAGTAAGCAGAAAACAACAATAACCTGCTCGAAACTGTCGTTCCCCGCCCGGAGGGAAAGGGAACGGGTGTGGGAAAGACAAAAAGAAAGAGAAAAATGATGAAAATAGGGCTCATGCTATTGATATGTCCAAAACAAACTAACCTGTTCAATGGCATCACTCCTCGCCCAGATCCTGAACATAGTGTCGGAGAGCTCCGGCGCGCTGGTGACGTGCGCGAAGGTCGACACCACGAAGGCGACGAGGTAGGTCGACATCGGTACCGAGGTCTCGAACTTGTCCCATACGAATTTGCTCTTGTCCTTCCTGCGGATTTGGGGTTTAATGTTGTTAATCAATGATATTATCTACAATATATGTGTTAACTGTATATTAATTTATGGTTATTTAAGGTTAAAATATGTGCCGAAGCACGCATTCCTAACGAAAATAAACTGCTTTGTCTTCCTCGCTTTTATCTCTCATGTCACGCTGTTGTATAAATACATTTTGGTCCGAATCGGACCCGTTTGTATCTCCAATTCAATCAATTTCAATTTTTTCCGATTTTTGCAACATTTTTCGTTACTCTGCTCCTATTTGTCGTAGCATGATGTTATATAGCCTTTAGTTATATTGACTATTCAACACAAAAAGATTTTTTCCATTTGAACCAGTAGTTCCTGAGATTAGCGAGTTCAAACAAACAAACTCTTCAGCTTTATATTATTGGTAAAGATTTTTTGTATTTCATAAAGTGTTAAAAAGCATTTTTTTATTCAGTGTTATAATACATTTGCTAGTTAGTTATTTAATTTGTACGATAACTATTTTCACGTGGAAAACGTGGAACACCGGATAGCGTTTATAATAAAAGAAAGTAATTGAAAACGTTATCTGGTTACTTACTTAAACGTTTCTGTCACGGTTGACCACGACCAGTGAGATTCCAATGCGCTGAAAATAAAAATATTTACTGAATGTAATGTGAAAATATTCAATATACATATATTAAATTCTTGTATTGTAACATCAAAATGTATACCTAGTCTGTGCAAATAAATATTCTGATTCTGATTCTGAATCTAAACCATTATAGATTTATTGCATGGAACATAACATGTTTTCAACTAATAAAGCGTTTTATTTATTTTAATTAATTTTTCGAAAAAAAAATGCATAAATGTATTGTAAAGTATTATACTCGTACAATGTCGTATTGCGTTCATTGTAATAGAACTCATTTTCTAATTTAATACTTTACCAGGTTAAATATGACGTTCCAAATTATATTGTATGTTACATCGGTTATTATGTCACCCATATTTGTACCAATAAATGATATAATTTGGATAATATTTGATTTTTTTAATTTTTTCCATTGTTTTCTAAGTACATTCAATTTGTTTTGTCGCCCTGGGTTGACTGGTAGAGAATGCCATAAGGCATTAAGTCCGCCCTTTGTAATTTAACTTTAATTACAATAAAGTGTTAAATAAATAAATAAATAAAATAATAATAATAAATATAGTGAAATCTGCTTGGAGGCGTTTTTGCGCTTGTAGACGCATAAGACGATAAATAAACAAATAAATTATACATTATTTTAATAAGTAAGTATTAATATTACACAAAGTAAGTATTAATTTTAACCATGAATTTCATAGACTCCAAACGTTTCCTTATTTTTGCTTTTATTCTATGTACTATTATTATAAATCATAACTCATTTGGATATTGTGTCTAAATCACTTCCCAAAAGTTAATTTTCCTCTTCAATAGCATGTACATTTCTCCATTCCTCTACAGCCATGCCATTAATTTTATAACCAATGAATTAATTAGTAAGAAAAACACAAACAATATGGCATGACATGATACTTCTAACGCTACTTTCAAGCGATTGACACGAGAATACACAATCACTGCACGTATTACATCACATGCTCAAACTAAACTGACTTGTCTAAACTCACTTGTCACTAGACGAGCTAGCCAGAGGCATGTTGGACACGGCGGTGTACTCCTTGAGATGGCCGATGGTGAGCCGGAACGTCGCTTTGTAGATGGGCTCGTCGAAGCACGGGAAACCCTTGCGGGCTGATATGGCTTCGAACTGGGTCGTCACTAGGTACCTGAAATAAAGATGACACATTCTAAAATCTTCTTTTTTTTCTATTGATCTTATTACTCTTATTTCAACGGAGTTTATTTTTATCGTATAAAGGTAGCAAACGAGTATAAAGTCCATCAGATGATAAGTTGTCTCTGCCACCCAGAGATTTAGTAATCCTCAGTACGATTAAAGCTTGACCACACACTATTACATATGAGGACGCGGATGTTTGCCTCGTGTGTAAGTTTAGCCAGCAACCACGCCTTCCCAAACCGAAACCCAAGAATTGCTGCACGGAGGATTGCCGGCTATACTTATGTACAAGGCGGACATCATACTCCTCAGGGGTAGCAACGTATCTGTAATCAAACTTAGGTATGATATAATTATGCTTGATGTGATTACTGTGATGTCCATGGACGGCAGTGACCACTTACCATGAGGTGGACTGCATGGTCGTTTGCTACCTTTATACGAATAAAAAATAAATATAATATAAAAGGAAAAAAGACAAAAATACTTACTCTTTATTATTAGTCTTTTTGTTGACATAAGTGCTGATATACACGCCATCGAGTCCAGTCTTCAGATTCCCGTAGAAAGGTATGGTCAACGTATAGTTGGTACCCTCAATCAAGTCCTGATCCAGTCTTAGCGTCAGGAAGTTGTAGGTATCATTGACTTTCACGTCCTGCACCGTTGGGGCGGAGTCCCCGGTCAGGGTGATCATTTCCTCGGATACTGTGAAGTCTTGGGCGTGGAGCACTATCTTGCCTGTGTTTTTCTTCACTTTTAGCTGGAAAGAGAGAGAGTTATGTTAGCTCTTGGATGGGATAAAATTGGTGGAGTCCTTTTATTGTTTTAAGGTAGCAAACGAGCATACAGTCCACCTGATGGTAAGTGGTCACTGCCGCCCATGGACATTAGT
>DWNR01005352.1:0-10230 GCA_018250455.1 Polygonus leo
ATTTTAATGAAACTTTACAATAATATAGCTTATACATCAGAATAAAACATAGGCTACAATTTTTAAAGATATTGTGTAATTTTTAATTTTTTTTTTGTATGGCAGAACAACTTTTGCGGGGTTAGCTAGTGTCAAAATAAATCGGTTAAATATTGACGCTATGCCAACTAAAAAAATATTATATGCCTTTTATAATTTAACAATTAGGTAACGCTAAGTTTGCGATTTTATTATAATATAACTATCTGACCCAGCAAACGTTGTAGGTACTGCCAGAAAAAATATAAAGAAATGGGGGTTGATGGTAGAAGGGTAAAAGTTTAGGGGTGTATGTATTTTTAAAGCCACGTTATAAAAAAAATAAACAAAACCATTCTCGAATCAACGTAATGTCACATAAAAAAAAACATAAAAATCGGCCCAGGCGTTTTGGAGGAGTTCAATGACTAACACACGGACACAAGAAATATATTTAAAGAAGATTATACGCAAAATGCTATCTGTCATGTACATTTGTAACTTTCCGCTGATATCGGCGATTCTCCCCTAAACAGCCCGTCAACTCAAACCGAAACATAATTTGGAACAGGACGAATTTGTATAACAATAAAAAATGAATGATGCCATCTGTCGAGACGCTCTAAGCGACAACGGCCGCTATGACCGTTACGTAGAGGTGATAATTGCTTGTGGGATCCCAACGGTCCAAAATGTTTGGGTCCGCGTTTTTTATTAATTACCCATCGGCCACCTGTTATTTGAAACCAATAATTACTTACGTTACGGGCCCGCGTAATTGAGATATTCCGATGCCTACGTTGTTATTGCTTAATTTTTTTTAATTGGTAAATTTTACTTAGGAATTTAGTATGAACCTACACAGTAATAGCGGGTGAACAATGGCTCGCTCAAATTTGTTGTTAATAAAAATGCTTTAATTTATAACCACGGAGAACAAAAGCATTACTGCCGCCACTCGCTACAAATTCGCCAAAGCACCTGCCATTATTTTTTCACTTCAAACTTTTTAAATGAAGCTTTTCACTCCGTACCAGCCTCAATTAAAACTATTCCACGTATGTTGTTAAATGTGTTTACAGAATACAAAATAAAATTTTATTCTTCATTTCGAAATGTGACTTAATTTCTCGTTGCCTTTTGTCCTTTAATTGTTTTGTTATAGGTATGCTTTGCATTGCGTATTCCAACAGTAAAAATATATTTTTACTGCGTTTATTCAATATTATGGCTGACATAATGATGATATATGGATTGACTGGTAATCAGGAAATACTATGCAGTCACGTGATAATATTTCTGTCCGAGGCCGGGTCGAGAGTCCCGAATGAAAAATTCACCGCAAATCTGTAGCGTTTCTATATTTGTCTTTACATTATGCCGACGACACGCGGCGACCTCCGAGTCTTAAATATAAATAACGGCCCGCAGCCCGTGTGTGCGTGCGCGATTTGTATATTTACAATGCACGAATAACATTTACAAGCGCAGCGAACAATACGAACCATTTGGGACGGTGCGCACTGCAAAAACTGAGCTAGTGACGGCGGTATTGCGATTATAGTAGCACACACTAATTAAGTTCTAAAAATGTCCACACGACCAACTAACCGTGTCATTGTTTAATTGACTTGATTTAATGCGCTATTTATTAGTTTCTTATACTTGTGTTGTCCAATGACACGTTGACATGATATTCGTATAAACGTATGAACGTACATAACAAAATATTAATAAAGCATCATGATATAAAAGTCATCAAAATTTAAGAACATTAATATCCTAATAAGCTGCATATCGTCCCAAAAAAATGTCCCACTAAACAATATGAACTGGACAATACGCGCTAATCCAATCACCACAAACCGACTACGTGACGCGAAACTGCTACGAAATCTATTTAGCGACACGCGATAGCACGGAAAACTAATACTAAGCGGACAGTTGAATACTAAATGACCCCACACACTCCTCTATCCCAACCCATCCACCCGACTTTATACGTAATTAACCAGTTATTTTAATAGCCAGTTTTGACTCATGCGTTTTTGATTTGTACTCCGTGCACGCTAAACGCTTTGACCCCTGATAGAGGGTGCTAATTCGTATTGGTCAGTGATGGGCGACCCTTGTTATACTTTTTCTGTGTATCTTGATATGAAATGTTCGAAAAATCGTGTAGGCACGTAATTAAGATGAATAATAACACTTATAATTACACTTTGTACACTCATAGTTGTGTACGAGAACAAGACGAACGCATAAACCCAGACCCAAAACTAGAACCCAAATTATGCAATATTTTTTGTCTTGCCGGGAATCGAACCCAGGGCACTGTGTGCCAAACCGACATGATGACCGCTATGCCACGCACGTCGTCAAATACAAAACCGACATTTGTGTGTACTTTGAAAGTTCCATATTCAGGGTTAGTTTCGTTAACGAGAAACAGAATAAGGGCGTATGATATTTTTTCACATTATTTAATTCGGCATTGTAATCATTTCATTAAATCCTACCAGGATTTAATCGATCGGTCGAATACTTACACTGAAATCTTAAATTTTTAAGACAAAAGATTTTTAGGCGTTAACAAAAAACACTTAGAAAGTATTTAAAATAGGTACAACAGGGACTGACGTTGTCCTACCTAAATACAAAAAAATAACTTCATATTCTCTAAAGAACAGGTTCCTTCGTTCAAAATTTTCGTCATCAAAATTTGAGACAATTTTGACGAAGTAATTATAATA
Organism: Polygonus leo; assembly: GCA_018250455.1. NCBI lineage: Eukaryota > Metazoa > Arthropoda > Insecta > Lepidoptera > Hesperiidae > Polygonus > Polygonus leo. The sequence continues at coordinate 2,772 of DWNR01005352.1, forward strand.
TGTGAGGTGAGGGCGGTAGTATTAATTAAGTTGGGAACAACAACGTTGCATCGTACATTGTAGGAATAATTGTATACATAATTAACGAGATCTAGCCCCGGTCTTACATAATTAGACAAATCCAATCTATTAGCCTACTGGTAGATCAATATTCAATTATGACGTGCCTACTGACGTTGAAAATGGTCTGGCTTATTATCTCATACTCGTATCTAGGAAATTCAGAGTATTCGGCGTAATGATCGACGGATTATTGTTAAGTTAATCTTTTGAAGGCACCGGTAGCTCTCAGCTAATATATCAGTTGGTATATATTATGTTTATTTGGTTCGTTATCAAATTAAGGTATATTGGTTTATCGATAACAGTTGCTAATCTTATCTCGGTTCATATGTTTGATACATTAAAGTTTGCCATGTACACCAATCTACACTTTATTCTGAGTAACAAGTGAGTATAAATAAATATTTCAGAGCAAAGTAATTTCAATTATTATTTAAACGTCGTTCGAGGCCGCGACGGGCTCAGGCCATCACTGCGCAACAGATACATTTGAAATTTTAAACATATCAGCGAGATAAGCGTCACTGCATCCAATACATGTGTGATGCGCACTTTAAATGCGCAATTTAAAATTATGTAATGCATATAAGTATACATATATTCTATTTACGACAACTGCGATGTGCATCTCGAACACGAACACTTATACTTCGACCTATTTATTTCATGTTATTATTTCGATATAGATACGTCATTACAGCGCGATATAATCGCGCGTGGTATGCTATTGCCTTATACATTAAATGCATGAAATATGCTCTGATTTGAAACAATGGGAAAATATACACATAATAACATCAATGAATAACAATGGAGTATAAATTATCATTTAAACTGTTGTATATTTTTAAAATATTATAGCCCTTGTGTTTTGTACAAAACATAAGCGGAGCGTATAATTTGTTCGGTTGAACATTGGTTAACGGCTAAGGAACCTGGTGGTTTCGAGACGTTTTACACATCCCCTCTGCACTGCTATGATCGTATTCTTTATTATAATATTACAATATGTATTGTAATGGAAGAAGCATGCGCGGTTCGACGAAGATCAGTGATGACCAAAATGAGAAACAAAGCTCTGAGGGTTAATAAGTGAAGTAGTTTATTATTCATGTTGAAGAATCAACTGGTGTAGTACAGTTATTGGTTGACACAATTTTACACAATTATAGACAAATGTTACTTGTTAATCTGATTTTCATCAAACCAACAATCCAGAAACTAAAATATCAGTTTTAATTACCATGAACACTCCAGCATTAATTATATACTCCTTCCCGTGTATCTGTAAAACCGCATCATAGGTGTGTGCATCATACGATAATGCATGTTGATCAAATATAAAAAAGTACCTACTTAATTCTAAATTGTAAAGTTTATAGCGAATTATATAGTAAACTCCAACTCTATCAATTCTACTTTAATATAAATTAAGATAAGAAAGAACAATATAGGTATCATTAATCATAAAATTGTACAAAAGAAAATAACATAAAAAATTAGAACATTACACAATAATATGTATCCAACATATCTAAATGAATATTAAATATAATTTCGCAACATCCAATACAAATATACCATAATAATCTAATTCAAATACAATGAACGAAAGCTTGATCTTTTACACAAACACAGATTAAATTTCTTTTGTAGTTGAGCTTATTGAGAGCATCAGAGTTAGTTTCAACAGTGGCCATTTAAACAAATATAAAACCCGGCCCGTACGCGTCCACCTGTTGATCCAGCGAACAGATACCAAAATAAACGCGGTGTGATTGGCCCACCTATACATACTCGTAGATCGGCGTATATTTTTAACAATAAAGCCTTCCTAGGAAACCTATATTAAGTTAATAGGTGGGCGTGTACCGGCACTAAGGCAATATATCGCTGGCAGTACTCGCTTATCAAAACTAGGGTTGGCAACTCACTTTCTAATTACCTAATGAATTAATAACAGATCGTAAATAGAGTTGTTAGTTACTTGTTATTTATTCTCCATTAGGATCAATGCATTGTAATTAATAACTGCATTTGATCCTCGTTTTAACGATTCATTAGGTAATTATAGTTAGGGTTGAATTTGTTCGTGGGCAGGACATAAGGTTTCCATTTCATAGATTGGTGCCCTTACGTTGGACAAGTTTCCATTGGTCTCTCGTTGAAGTACTTAAAGTGTAGTTTCAACAGCAATATTTGCCGAAACTATACACGCCACAGAACCCAAAACTCCACTTAGAAGAACGAAGTTAAATAGAGAAACATAACAATCTTTCACTTTCAATTTCACCGGTTACGTTTACCCATTACTCTTAATTATTCTCGTAACTATTTTTAAAACAGAACTAGCGGAATGAGTGTAAAACAAAAAACGCGGATCTGAGGCAAGTCGACATAAAAAGCTTTAAGTAATAGACCACTTGTTTGATTCCGCACTGCTGTAATTTTGTAATCCTGGATACTCCAAATAATTACATCGAATTACCTTAGATAACAACTAAATTAAGCTCTACTCGAGTACAAGTTTTAAGAATGCTGCATATTTGTAATAAAAATTGTAGTTTTAATTTAGGTTTAAAATACAAATGGTAGAACCCTACATGGTTCGGTCCGCAGGCACCATTGCCACACCCATCTCAGCTATGTGGCTACAATGTTAAGCTTTACGTGTCGTGGTAATGAAGATAAGGAAACCAACTTATTTCTTAGTTGTAACGCATATCTAACATTTTTGGAGTTGATTGAGATGTGATTGCTATATTCTCCAACTTTTGTTATAAGAGAAGAGAAATTCGTGTTCTCAGACATAGCCTAGGCAGTTGAGTAAGTTAGACAATATCTTCACAGGCAATTGTGGTATGCAATTGTGGCATGCAATTGTGGGTAGTTAACATTTTGGCGCAGCAAACTGCGGGACGGACAGCCCTGCTCCCGCCCAGCGAACACGACTACCGTTTTCGTTCGTGAAGCGCTTGCGCACGATCGCCTTGTAGATGATTTTTTCGTGATCGAAACGTTCATTGTTCGGTAGCATTTATTGGATTGAAATTGTTTACAACAACCGTGCGGTCAACGCGGGTTTCCCTCACGTCTCCTTATGATGTATTAGTAAGTTGAGCCACACGTATCTATAAAAGCTGTCATGTTGTCCGTGCCCGTTTGGTTCTTGCGCCGTGGTCTTACGGTCGCGAATGGCGTGTGCGGTTCTGACAGCACTTAAGACAGTGTGTGGTCCATTGTACAGCTAACAAGCCATACGTGCCTCGACGTTCGTGTTTTGGGCGATATTTTAATATGGCCATTGAGCTTCTTTGATTTGGGATTAGCCTGACGACATGGCGCTACGTGATGGTATTATTCAAACTATGCATTGTAATTCCGGTGTTACGCCTATTGTTGTATTCATTTGTGGATAATTTGTTACTGACATCCATTTTTATGAGGCTCTACTTACTGATTCATTAATATTAATATCGACATTATCGACATTAATAATATTAATATTCGAATTAATATTAATATCGACATCGTATTCCGTTTCATGAGATTTATCAAAAATAGGTTACAAGGCATTGCAACATAATATTATGAATATATTTTTTTATCCTTTTTAAGAATATTATGCCATTTTTTTGTGATTCTTATGAAGGTTCCAGGCCACAAAAACGGGACACTATTACGAAAACTTAGCTGTCCGTCCATCGATCACAGGATTGTATCTGTGTCTGTATGAGCCCTAATGATTAGATACTTGACACCTTAACTGAATGTAAGATCGACACCAACTTTACTTTGAGTGCAAAATTGGAAACAAAGGTTGGAATTGCAATCTTATTTTATTTTGCAGAATAAATGCTACTTGTATTCTTTGTTGCCGGCTGTCGACTACGATCAAAACTGTAAACAATTCAAATGTACTGTTTCGTCACATTTCAAAGTAAAGTTCGAAGGTGTTATCGGGCTGGTGGTGCGCTAGGAATCTACCGAGCTCATTACATTTCTATTGTTGGTTTCCGATAGTCGTGGGTAAGGCAGCTATCGCCACAGAATGCGCCCTGGAAACTACACAATGGCAGCTATTTCTGAGGCGACGCTAAAAAACGCTAAATATCTTCGGGTGCGCACTTCCGACGAATACCGTTTGTAGTAAGAATGAACGGTGTTGCCTGCTTTTCTTGGATTTCGTTGCACTGCCTCGTTTAGGCAGATTTCTGAGTAGGCTACTTAGAATGAAAATTACAATAATCAAGCGTGTATGACTTAGGGTAGCAAATTTTAGAATCAGATGGAGGACAAATTTCAAGGAACTTAATACTTAATTGGATATATTTTACTATATTTAATGCGTTTTGACGTCATTTCACAGCATAACACAAAGATCTCATTAATAATATTCCATATTAAAAATAAACGGAGCAAAACATTTACAATTATATCAAGTCACGACTTGTGACCGAATATTGTGTGGCGGCATAAGTTCCCCTAATTAATTTATCACACATGAAAATAACATGTAAAGCTAACCACAGTTTGATGGCATGATTATATTTAACCTGTAAAGTGCAATGGCTACAGTACTTGTCGTACACAGAGGGTTCCAAGTTCTATCCCCGGCCAAGCAAGTAAACGATGAATTTTGATTTTCTTGTTTGACGTTTACTAAACAGAAGATAAACGAAAAGAAGAGCTCTCTTGCTTCCGACGCTGCTAACGCTTTTACTAACGATGTTTTAATTAAAACTAAAAGCTGGAAGCTTTAACGTGTAATATAATTTAAAAAGCATACTTCTTTCGCGAATATAATTATAAGAATAGAGCTTGGAGACATACAATTGCTTTTAGGATTATTTTGCATGATTTTTCTTATTTATACAACGTTAAAAATTAATATATGGTAATATTTTTTCTTGATAAGACTGTAATGTAACTTAGAAAATAAAACACAAATAACATAAATAATAGTAAAACTTCATGAAGTTTAAAATTTTATGTTGAATGCAATTAGGCGTGCTTTATTTGTACAAAGGCAATTTGAAATTACGTGAATATTATTTTGATTGTACTTAAATTTCTTCTACTTTATTTTATTTTTACAATATGTGGCTAAAAGATTAGGTAGGTTTTACAATTCTGTGTCCGGGCAACAACTGTTTATATATTAATTTTTTATACATAGTAAGTAGGTTTTAAACTATTTTGTCCAATTATCCACAATTCATGTGATTTTAGACTTCATTATTATCCAACCACATTACTGTTTCAGCAGATTGAGAATTTTAGGTTCAGCCCCTTTGCGTTTAACAGAAACATCTCTTACTGATAGCGATAGGCCCACAATCTTGTAAATAAAATCTTTAGCCGTTTTTGCTCTCACGACATAAAATATGTCAAGTCATACTGTGTAAGCTACTTAAAAGTGGCAAAACGCGCAGCTATGAGTGATATTAAGTCTATGACTAACAAAAACGCGCATTCGGCTAAGATGGGCACGACAAGTCTTTATTAGTGGCATTACATTTGACAAGTGTTTTATTGCACTTGTCGGGGCTGGTGTACGTGACTCGCGCGGCCTTTCGACGCCACTTAATGCATTTATGCAAACTACGGTAAATATCTCGCCTGCACCAACTAGTCGCTTATTCGCCTTTTTACCTCTTTCCGTTTACCGCGCCACGCTCCTTGTAAGTGATTAGCTTCTGAGGAATAAAATTACGCTACTTATTTGTGTATGGCCCTCCGCAAACACCTCTATTGGGTTTTTAGATGTTGCTTGATAGGTACATAAAATTTTGGTCTAAGATTTTGATTGGCTTTACCCTATTACAAAAAAGTGTCAAATCGATTAAGGAAGGCATGTGATCACCCATGCGGTGGGGTTGCCAAAAATTGCCCTCTAGACCGTTTCGCGCTTGATAGGATTATAATGAAGAGTGGTTTTTAATGAACGTGTGACATCCAGTCCTAATAGAAAATCTTATTTCCGACCCGCTGGAAATTGCAACGGAAAATTTGTATTTTAAACAGTGTTTCTTAATTTACATTTTTGTATTTTTTATCTCAGCATATAAACTCAGTATCTCATAAATAGATTCGTATTAAAATAAAAAAATATCAAATAACAATATCAAATGATTCGTATAAAAATCAGGACGTGTTAAATACGTAGCCCTAAAATGGTCTGTAATAGGATTTAGTTATCAAAATTGTGTATGTGACAGTTTTACACATACATACAATTTGCCAAGTGTTTATGGCACTGAACTCCTTACTTAATTTATTTTGATGATTTTTGTGTGTGCATTATTGGAGCCGATAAGTGGATCTGTTGTCGCGATCAAATTAATCTACAATAGGACCGCGTCAGCGACAGATCTCTGTAGTAAGTACTTATATATAAAATCGTTGGCCATTACCGCAATCATAGTTCGTACAGAAACGCTATCGGACTTTCACAACAAACAAGTGCTCGTACACATGCAGGTTGGACCACTTACGCAAATATGATCCATTGTTCAGTTCGGTATCTTCGCAATTTCGTCGATCCCCGGCAATTTCACACGCCGCCGGACACGCCCGGGGCTCCGTATTATGGTGTGCACTCACCCGCGCCAAAGAAACTCCAGATATGACGCCCTGATTTGAATAAACGCCGGATAACAAATACGTAATTTTTAGACAGCTCCCAATTTTAACGGTTTTGAGGTCACCTGTTTGAATGTTATGCTTATTAAGGCGGGAGATTGTCGCAATGAAGGCTCATGGCGAACGAAGCAGAACGCACGTTTTGTCTATGACATTCGAAGTTGTCATTATGCTACTAACAAAAAAAATACAGACATTAAATTTGCTCTATTATGTTACTTATGACAAAGACGTCAAACACGGCAAAAAATATATACTTAGCATATATTTTTTTTTAATAAAATGACATGCAATGTGCTTTAATAAAAATCCTTTAATGTGCTGCAATATTTATTAATAATCACCCCTTTAGTTTAGTTTTTGCCAATTACATCACTAAACTTCCATAAAATCAGTAAGTCAACAATTTAGGTACCTACTATTACTTGAGAACGCCTTGTACTCGAAATTCGAGCGTAATAAAAACAAATGTAAAAATAAATAAAGTAATAAAGAAAAGCATTTTTGTATATATTTTTGAATAAACAAACCAGTGTATGAAATGACTTATTGTTGACATTGAATGACAGATAATAATCTCTTGTCAGATTGACAGCAGACTTTACGCATAAACATGTGTGTGTCAAACGTACGGTAGTGTGTAGTAATTTCTTTTTTATTAAATACTTGCTGTGCCCGCGGCTCCGCCCGCTACCCCTCCTTTTGGGGGTTGAATTTTATGACCTAAAACACCGCCGGGGATCGTCTCAAC